>JASDQU011401235.1:19808-37808 GCA_032191745.1 Picea mariana
TGCAATCTGGTCTCATCGAGACCCAAAAAGAAGTAAAACAACTCAGTGCCAATGTTATCGCCATCAATACAACCATAAAGTCCTCAATGGAGGAAATCAAACAAGACCTCACCACCCATCTTGAATCTATATTTTCGACACTCCGCACCAAATTGCATATCCCTACATATAACCCTTCCTCTTCCTCACCTCCCCATACTGAAGGTGACCATTCCTCTCATTCCCATAACTTTCAGAACCATCACTTTCAACGTGACCTACTCCTTCCGTGGGTGGATGTGACCAAATTTGATGGCTCGAAACCCACTGGTTGGGTAACCCAAATGGAACATTATTTCTCTTTATACGACATTATAGATGACTTGGCCAAAATTCGGTATGGTGTTCTCCATATAGATCAAGAACGTTGGCAATGGTGACAATGGAGAAAAAATTCTCGTCAAGGGTATATTGCTTGGACACACTTTGTGGCAGAGCTTTATGAATACTTTGACAGTGACACCAACCATTTGGGTCGTTTGACAAAGTTGAAACAATCAGGAACAATGGAAGACTTTATAGCTACCTTTGAGCGCTTGGATTTTCGGACAGAGGGCATGTCTGATGCCTTTTTCCGAGAATGTTTTATCAGTGGCCCCAAGGATGAGATTCAGGCCCATGTCCTCATGGATCGACCTTAGAGTTGGGTGGAGGCTACTAAAAGAGCTAAAGAAGCACAACATGTTGTATCTTCTCAAAACCGAAAACCCTTCTTTATCCCTCACCCTAAACCATTAAATCCCACTACTCCCTCCGCTCCCCTAAAGATCCAAAAATTAACCAGGGTTGAAATGGTTGAACACCAACTCAAAGGCCTTTGTTATAATTGTGATGACAAATATTTCCCGGGCCACAAGTGTAAGGAACAAAAGCTTTTTATGGCCATCTCCGAGGATATTTCAGAAGAGGATATTGAAAATCCCCTTGTGTATGAGTCACCTGAAACCCCCGACATAACCCCTCCCTCAGACCCTCCGAAGTAGAACCGGTCATTTCCCTCAATTCTCTCACTGGCTTCTCCGCTCCGCAAACCCTCAAGATAATTAGTTACATCAAGCATCATAAGGTCATCATTCTGGTTGATAGTGGAAGCACCCATAATTTTATTCATTGCTGCATTTCCCAAGAAACTTATTGCTACATCCATGCCGTCAATAATTTCCAAATCATGATTGCCAATGGTGGTTCCATGAAATGTGGAGGGCGTTGTGAAAATGTGCATTTCCAAATTGGTGACTACCACTTGAAATATCATATGTTTGCTATAGACATGGGTAGGTGTGACATTGTATTGGGTGTAGACTGGCTAAGGACTTTGGGTCCCATTCTCATGGATTTTAAGGAATTAACCATGCAATTTGACTAGGAAGGCCACCAATATAAGTTCCAAGGCATCACCACAGGTTCACCTGAGATTATTAGTTCCCATCGCATGGAAAAGCTACTCAAAAAGGGTCATTCTGGTGTTATTTCTCAACTCCATGCCATTTAAGAAACATAAACACCCTCGGTGCTGCAAGACCTCCAAGCCATCCTTTCTAAACATGAAGTGGTATTATCCACTCCCTAGGGACTCCCTCCTTCACGTGGGGTTCATGATCATTCCATTCCCCTTGTACCTGGAATCCTTCCTCCCAATATCCATCTGTATTGTCACCCCTTTTCCCAAAANTGTGTCCTGACTTCCATGCCCTCAACAAACTTACCATTAAAGACAAATTTCTCATTCCTGTCATTGATGACCTCCTGGATGAACTGAGTGGCACCCAATTCTTTACTAAAATTTATCTTCGTTCGAGCTACCACCAGATACATATGAAAGAGGAAGAAATTCCCAAGACTTCCTTTAGAACTCATGAGGGCCACTATGAGTTCTTGGTCATGCCCTTTGGCTTGTGTAATTCCCCCTCTAGCTTCCAAAGCCTGATGAATCATGTCTTCTGTCCTTTTCTCCGTCATTTTGTCTTAGTTTTCTTTGATGATATCCTCACCTATAGCAAGACCTGGATAGAACATTTTGCTCATGTGGATCGAGTTCTCCATCTACTCTCTCAACACCAAATTTTCCTGGAACAGTCTAAATGTTCTTTTGGCGCCTCAGAAGTAGAGTACTTGGGTCGTCTGGTTAGAAAGGATGGTGTCAGGGTGGATCCTAAAAAGATTGAATCTATGAGAGATTGGCCTCACCCAAAGAATCTCAAAAGATTGTGTGGATATGGGATTAACAGGCTATTATCGCAAGTTTGTTAGGAATTATAAAAAGATTGCAGCACCTCTCACTGCTCTCCTAAAAAAGAGCTCTTTCACTTGGACTCCAGTTGCTGCTCAAGCTTTTCAAACCTTGAAGATGGCCATGTGCACCACTCCAGTTCCGACCCTTCCTAATTTCACAAAGACCTTTGTCTTGGAATGTGATGCTTCATGGAAAGGAATTGGTGTTGTCCTTATGCAAGAGGGTTGGCCTTTGGCATTTACCAACAATCAACTATCTGCAAGAAATCTGGGAAAATCTATCTATGAAAAGGAAATGTTGGCTATTCTGCATGTCGTTGATTTGTGGCGCCCTTATCTATTGGGGCAACGCTTTCGAATTAAGACAGACCATCAAAGCCTCAAGTATTTTTTGGAACAACGCCTTTCCTCCCCAAAGCAACAAAAATGGGTAACTAAGATATTTGGCTATGATTATGAGATCATTTACAAGAAATGCAAATAAAATGTGGTTGCGGATGCACTTTCCCACAAATATGAAGATGAAGGATCCCTTTTTTCTCTTTCCTTCATTGTACTAGATTGGCTCCAAGTTGTTCGCTAGGAATGGCTACAAGATCCCAAAAGTTTGCAGCTGATCCAACAATTGCAGTCCAGTGCTCCAGCTCCCCCAGGGTACTCTTGGCCCCATGATGAGCTTCAATACAAAGGCCGTTTGTATTTATGTAAAAAATCAAAGATTAAATCCATGGTACTTTCTGATCTTCATGCTACATCGACAACGAGGCACTCCAGGTTCACCAAAACCTATGACAGGGTCAAACATTCTTTTTTCTGGGATGGTATGAAACAGGACATTCGTAATTTTGTTGCTGAATGTGATGTGTGTCAATGCAATAAGGGAGAAACAGTCAAATCTTTGGGCACACTACAACCTCTCTTGATTCCACCTGCTATTTGGAAGGACATCTCTATGGATTTTATTACAGGCTTACCCAAATCGGGAAATAAATCAGTCATCATGGTGGTTGTTGATCGCCTTTCCATGTATGCTCATTTATGCACTCTTCAACACCCGTTTACAACATCCACGATGGCTCAAATTTTCATGGATCAGGTCTTCAAGCTCCATGGCATGCCACACTCTATTGTTTATGATCGTGACCTCACTTTCACAAGAATTTTTTGGCAAGAACTATTCAAGATACAAGGCACCCAATTGCATCTCAGTACAACTTATCATCCCTAGACTGATGGTCAAATAGAAGTTGTCAACAAGTGTTTGGAAACATATTTGAGGTGTTTTTCCTTGGAAAAGAAGAATCAATGGGCTCAATGGTTACCCCTAGCTGAATGGTGGTACAAAACTTCATACCATACAGCTACACACATGACTCCTTTTGAACCGGTATATGGACATAAGCCACCTTCAGTTCTCTCATACTTACCTGGTGTCTCGAAGGTTCAGGCAGTTGACCAAACACTTACAATTTGAGAGGCTATTCTCCATACCCTCAAAGAGAATTTGGTCACGACACAAAATTGCATGAAGCAAAAAGCAGATCAAGTTCGCTCTGAATGTCAATTTGAAGAAGGGGATCAGGTGTTTCTTCGCCTGCAACCTTACAAGAAAAATTCCCTCAAGGCCGAGCATTGTCAGAAGCTAGCACCCAAATTTTATGGTCCTTATACCATTCTCAAGTGTGTGGGACAGGTGGCCTATCAATTAGATTTTCTTAGTCATTCAAAGCTACGTCCTGTTTTTCATGTTTCATTCTTAAAGAAGGTGATTGGAACTAAGTGCCAAATTCAAACCAACCTTCCAGAGTTAGCCGAAGAAGGATCCATTTGGCTACAACCAAAAGCAGTTTTGGACCACCTTGAGCATCGCCTGTGTCAGAGAACCATCAAGAAAGTGTTAATCTAGTGGAAAGATACAACTCCAGCAGATGCCACTTGGGAACCAACTACCATTTTGCAACAATTTCCACATCTCAAGCCTTGAGGACAAGGTTTTTTTTTAAGGGGAAGGACATGTTAGGGTCCTAACCCACACATAGGTAGAAAAATATATTCGGATGTAATAAAGGTCAATATTAATAAGGCCTTGCAATAAAATAGAATAAGTTGAATGTAAGAAGACCTAATAGAAGCTTCCGCTTCTAGAAGGATCTTACTCTAGATACTTCTTTTGATAGACATATTTAGTATAAATACGAGTCGAGGGTATGAGAACCTGTTGGCACAGGGGCAAACCCAGGGTTCAACGCTTAAGAGCACACTAAAAAATCCCTAACTACCAGCCCTTTCCGCAACACCTATGAAGAAGATGAAGTCTCACTCGAGGTAGAGGTAGGGGTGGTTGCAAGACTCAGGTGTCTGCAACCTTAGCTAGGACACAGATCTATGATTATATCATTTACAGAGAACTTAGCATCAATCATTCGTCAATATTCAACCCTTATTCTACTTCGCATATAGAACAGAGCCTTGCGGTGTACACTCAGATCTACAATATTTCAGTACTTAACCATAGTAACCTAGATCAAATTCAGTAGATCAGCACTAAGCATTCTCATACACATCAGATCTAAAAATCATATATATCTAAGAAGCACAGAGCATAAGTGGATATATCAAATCACATAGCATAACACACAGATTTACATGGTTCACCCCCACCCTAGGGCTACATCCACAAGATCTTCTTCTTTATTATCGTCTTCAATCTTTTACAAGCACAAAGCCTCCAAAACCCTTCTTCGCATAGGATATAAGGTCTGTGCAGCTCGCTAGATCCTTCTTCCTTGCGTTACAACACTTAACTTTATATAGCAACCTCACAATAACTTGCACTTAGCCTTACGAGCCTTACACATTTTGCACAGAGCACTTATTCAACATCACATATATGCACTACCAATTGCACTAAGCAATCATATCTACCCCTTCTTACATTGCCTACCCTTCTATTTATACATTACAAAAGTGGGCCTAATCATGGGTAAACCTAGGGGCCGACATCCCTTTCCCATTACATTAACCCAAAACCCTAAAAGGGCCCAAAAGTGGACCGAGATCACGTGATCTCTGCTTCACCTAATGCTCCATCTTTGATAGGTTGTCGAAGTCCAAAAACGGTCAAATATGACCAAGTGTTCCTCAAAACTTGGTCAAGGGCCAACAAGCCCCCAACACTCACCTGTGACTCATCCCGAGTCACTCTGGTCTGATTAATTCTACCTTGAATGCCTTGATCTTGGCTCGAGCTACTTCGACCTGCTGCAGTGTGACAACCTCTTGCTCAATGAACTCTTGGATCACTGCGTCGTTTACTGGCCCTTCCAGGCATTGTTCTGCAGTGATGACAACCTGTTCAAGCTTGACTCCCTGGTTTTCAACTTCAGTGAACAGTTGGCATGCCTTTTCTTGGATTGGTTGAAGTCGTTGGGAGACTTCCATCACTTTACTTTGTAGCGTGTGTAGCTGTTGTTGGGCATTGCGTTGTTCTGGAAGTCTCTTCATTCTTTTAACTGGGGTCAAGGCCTTTAACTATGCCTGTAGTGTATTTGCGTGCTGCTTTGCTTCTTGGACTTGTCCCTCCAATTCGTGCAACTCTAGATTCTTTATGAGGTTCTCATAAGTTTGGGAACTTCTATCTCTCAACTGCTTGTATTCCAAGGCAAAGGTTTTTAATCGGCTTACTGTGCTACGGGAAGTTGCCTCCCTTAGGTCTCTTATTTCTTGAGGAGTCTTGGGCATGGTACGAAGTTCCAGATCTGCAATGTGTTGTTGAAGTTGTTGGATTACTTCTTCAAGTTGTGCCACCTATTGTGGGACACGTTCTTCAATCTTCACTTCTATGACCGTCACATAGCGAAGTGCTCTGTGAACCCTTTCCTGTACTTCAAGTTGCTCTGCTAACAACTGGTCCATGCTCTGCTGTAACTGTGATTTTTCCTCATCCCACTTCGCTTGTAGGGCAAGCTTTTCTTGTTTTGCCTTACTTTGTTGTTCTAGAAGTGCTCTCTGTACTTGTGTCAAACCCTGGGTGGCTTGCACTGTGTCTTCTTGAGCTCATCAAAGGCGAGATTTGACTTTATCGACGATCTGGTGTAATTGGGTAGGCTCATCGCCTATTCCTACTATTCCAATTGTCAAGGGCGCAGTAGAAACTGCTCGGCTAGACTGGAGTGCCTGCTGCACTTCTTGAAGTTCACCCTTGATTCAGCTGAATACCTCCTCCTACTTCGCTTCTTTCTTTTTTGGGATTTCTAGTGAAGCATCATTCAACGCAGCGATTAAGAAGTCGAAGTCGTCCAGTGTGAGGATAGTCTTAAACGTAGTCCAAGTGGCCTTATTTTTATTTCTAGATGAGGGATTTGGTGGGGTAATATTCCTTTTCTTGGAAGGATCCTCCTCTCTAGGCAGAGTAACCTCACCTTTGTTTTGCTCAACTTCTGTGCCACCTAGTTCTTCACCATCACCTCCCTGCGTAGGTGAGATCGAAGTAGTCTTCATGGATGTGCTATGGAAATCTTGAACTTCATCACCCTTATTAGTCTTTCTCAGTTCAGGTGTATCCAGAATAGCTTTAGGGCTATCCACATTGGACATTTCTGCGGGCTCCGCTGCAACAAGGAGGTCCGTCGACCATTCCTTGCTAATTTGATCCAAGTCTTGTTTTGTCAACTTGTAGTATGACTGGAGATACTGTTTGTGCTCATCAACGCACGCTGTGATATAGGTGAAGTGGCGGTCCACGCTGAATTCTATCAAAGGTCTAAAACTATGAAGTGTGTTTGGGGTGAGGCACGGTGTAGACTGGATTACATTCTTCAATTGGTTGTAATAGACGTGGAAGACGACATTGGACTGTCACTGCTTGTTCATGTCGCTGGATTACCACAATGTACAGAACTTCGCGGCCAGTGGTTGGAAGGGTTCAATCTTCGGAAAAGTGGCACCTTATGGTAGCTCCCAGGTGATGAAATAGATTAGTATGAGCAACAAACTAAAGTGGAACTCATACCCTTGGTCTTGCGCTTCTCTGGAATCAAGATCTAGCTAGTTTACAAGGTACTGCACCCAGTTCATTTGTAGTCCCTCGGCGCACTTCCCTGCGAGGTCAACTATGAATCCAGTCATTTGTGTTGGTCTGTTCTTGCAAACTAGCTTGCCCGTGATCAGATGATAGGTAAGGTGCACTGCACCACTCTATATAGAGGTTACCTTGTAGCCTTGCGTGCCTTTCTCGACATCGCCATAAATTTCTTTTATTCGCCGTGCTAGTGCTCGGTCTGAGGTATTTCCAGGGTAAAACTCCTGTGGGTCAGAGCCTTGCATACTAAGTCCTATGATCCGATTGATCAAGGTTGGATCCACAGTGATGCGGTGGTCCAACCATAAGTATCCTCCGTGGTAGTAGGAAAACAACAACTTGACGCATGCGTTGACTTCCTGGTGTCTGCCAAAGTGCAGGATCTTCATTACATTAAGAAGTGTGGACTGTGTGAGGTTCTGGGTCCATCACTGTGGGACAATCTTGGAATTCTTTCCTTTGGTCCTGGTTAAGTACTTATGTGGGGCTAGCATGCTGTAAACTTTACGATCTCCAAGGTTAAAATCACTAAATTTTAGTGTTGCGAGCTTATCCTGGACTGCACGAACTGCGCGTACCCCTTTTGGAAGGTACGCGGTGATCAAATTGTACTTGAATTCTCGAGGTACACTGTCACGGTTGATGGCACCACTTAGAGGTGGTAAGTAAGTAGGTAGAATTCGTGGGATAAGCTTGTCATTTGCGATGTAATCCCTGTGCTTGGTTTGTTTCTCATCGATTAGCCGAGATGGACTGGCACGAGAAGTGGAAGGGGATGCCTGGATTGCTCTTGTTGATGATTCTTGGACTCCTGTAGATAATCCTTGCTCCGACATGACTCTCTCAGTCATTAAGTCAATAAAAAATTCTTCAGCTACTTTCTCAGCAACGCTGAGCTCGTCTGACATACAAGCTTGGGTCAACTAGCTCGGGTGTGAAATGAATTCAGAGACTTCAGTGAATGGTATGGGAACAAGGCAATGATCAGAGGGTGAAGTAATATCAAGTTTCAGGCTCAAATTCTCACTTAGAAAAAAGTATTCTTGGTGCATGGCGCGATGGACTAAGTAGGGAAACTTAGCAACGGTCTGCTTGCAACGGGTATGAGGATGCATTAACTTATGTTCTGTCCATTATGGCACGGTCAAACGGTCTAGTGGTGATCCATAAATGCTTTCTGAACAGTTAAGAGCAGCAGTCAAATGGTTATATTGGCTTCCAACGGCTATATTACTTTTCCTCGGCGAAGTGGCATATGTCATTGTTCTGATATCCCGTCGAAGCTCCAATTCTGCAAAGTGTCTTGCTGCGAGGTACCCTCTGGGATCTTCTGTAATTTTTCAATCTTAGCCTTGTTCTTACTTAGCTTTCTAGCCTTCTTTCTAGTGAGCTTCATCTCGGTGATTCTCTTCCCATTTTGATTCTTATTTTCCTCGGACATAGTCACTTCGTGCTGGTGAGATTCTCTCCTAGGGTTTAGGTATATCACTTCTTCTTTGTCTGGGGTAGAAATTTCAGCCTTTTGTGTAGCTTTGGACTCAACATCTAGGCTTCTAGTGTCAGATGGATTTGAGCGGTTCTCCTTTTCTTCTATCAACTATGCGATCCTTTTAGTCATGAAATCTTTTAACTCTTGTCTCTGCTGTTCTAAAACCTCTTCTTCTTCCTTCTTTATGGCTTGATCTCTTTCAATCCAAGGTTTTCTGGGTAGCATAGTAAACGGGGCGTTGTCCTCAATGAATTTGATAATCTCAAAATCTTCTTTTGTCGAAGTTCCATTGACTGTCATAGGTATCTGAGTGAGTTTTCCACATAACATAATCAATTTTCCTCTGAATAGTCCTATTCCTCCCAACGAAGGAATCATGGCAGGCTTCCCTATAGCTTCCAAAGTTCTTTCTAGCATAATGTTCACTTGTGTTTCTTCATCAAGAATACAGTCAATGTCGAAGTCCCCTATTCTTGCTTCGACTTGCTCCTTTTCTTTGAAGATCTCTGGCAATTAGACATCTTTATGTTCCTTCAGGGTTTCTTTCATCTGTATTAATACTTTCTCTAATTCTTTCTGGGTTTCTACCTCTTCTAGATTTTCCTTATGGTCTTCTCGATTCAAATTTATCCTTTCAAGCTTAGCGATCATTGTAGGGAAATCCAATACCTCATGGTCCCTAGATTTGCAACAGAGACAACTAGGTCTTCTACCAGGGCATTCCTTAGCTAGATGGCCTAGTTTTATGCAACTGTAAAATAGGATTAATACTCGCTTTCTTTTAAATGATCCCCGACCTCTTTTGTACTACGCACTAGAATTGTGATAGATGACCTGTAGAAAATTCTTTCTAGGATCCTGTATCCATTTGTTAGTCCAGACATTCTTTCTATGCATAGGTATAACATATCTATCATTATACTTATCATATCTATTCATATCAAACTTTCTTTCATTTATTAATGCCCTAGTTTTTAAGCTAGGACAAAATATATCAAACATACCTAGATCCATGATCTAGAAACAAAAAAAAATCACTTATATTACTTCTACAGAGCACAAAGCTTCCAGATCTAAGAACTTTTGACTATTCTCACCTTTATTAGAGCACATAGCTTACAAATCTTACCTCTTTTCTGCAGATCTGACCTCTTTCTTTCAGAAATTTCCACTTTTACTTTTCTTAGAGCACAGAGTGTTCAGATCTTGCTTCTTTTATTCAGATCTGATCTTCCTTTCTTCAGATATGACCTTATTCCTAGCACAAAGCTTCATAGGTCGGGTAAAAAGCTGCACATTAGGGCAACAGTTCTACGCATAGAGCTTTCTTTTGCACAAAGTTTCTTCTTTCTCAGTTCCCAGCAATCACAGTTTCAGGTCCTAGCGACGGAACCATTTGTTGGCACAGGGGAAGACCCAGGATTCAACGCTCAAGAGCGCACCAACAAAACCCTAACTATCGGCCCTTTAAGCAACACCTGTGAAGCACATGAAGTCTCACCCGAGGTAGAGGCAGGGATGATTGCAAGACTCAGGTGTCTACAACCTTAGCTGGGACGCAGATATGTGATTATATCATTTACAGAGCAGTTAGCATCGATCATTCGTCAATATTCAACCCTTATTCTACTTCACAGATAACACAGAGCCTTGCGGTGTACACTCAGATCTATAGTATTTCACTACTTAACCATAGTAACCCAGATCAGATCCAGTAGATCAGCACTAAGCATCCTCATACACATGATATCTAACAATCATATATATCTAAGAAGCATAGAGCATAAGTGGATATATCAAAGCACATAACATAACACACATATTTACGTGGTTCACCCCCACCCTGGGGCTACGTCCACAAGATCTTCTTATTTATTATCATCTTCAATCTATTACAAGCACAAAGCCTCCAAAACCCTTCTTCACATAGGACAGAAGATCTGCGCAGCTTGCTAGATCCTTCTTCCTTGTGTTACATCACTTATCTTTCTATAGCAACCTCACAGTAACTTTCAATTAGCCTTGCAAGCATTACATAGTTCACACAGAGCACTTATTCAACATCACATAGATGCACTACCAATTGCACTAAGAAATCATATCCACTCCTTCTTACATTGCCTATCCTTCTATTTATACATTACAAAAGTGGGCCTAATTGTGGGTAAACCCGTGGGCCGACATCCCTTTCAGATTACATTAACCTAAAACCCTAAAAGGGCCCAAAAGTGGACTAAGATCCCGTGATCTCTGCTTCGCCTAGTGCTCCATCTTTGACAGGCTGTCGAAGTCAAAAAATGGTCAAATATTACCAAGTGTTCCTCAAAACTTGGTCAAGGGACAACAAAACCCTAGTTTGGAGATTATTGTAATAGAGCTATGCTAGACTGGAGGTTTCCCCCTCAAAGAGGCCCGTGAACATTGCTCTTAGAATCAAAGTGTTATTTCTGTTGTTATTCTTATATCATTTAGTGTTATTGTGGTGATTATTCTGGTTATATTGTTGTTATTCTGTCATTTCTAGCATTTTATTTCTGTTTTGCATACTTTTTATATCTAGTATATTACACCTTGTCTGTATAATTCCCCGTATCCACATGCTCCTCCTGCAATATACAATTTATCATGCATTGATAAAATAATATTTCATTATGTGATCATGGTCACTTATCAGCTTAGAGCCCCTACCATCTATTTCAGAAGCATTATTTCCTCCATATAAAGTAGTGTGTTCTTATTGCCATTCCCACCCATAAGCTGGAGGACTTACCAAATAGATTATCAACAATGACACCAACGACTCTTAGACTGACACCATGATTTATAGCCTCAACTTACCTCAACAAAAATATTGTATCAATCGAAAGTACTGGAAATTGAATAGGCATGGAATAGATAGACTAGCTCTCACTATTCTCCCCCCCTCTCCCTCCCTTTTGTTCTGTCTCATTAGTTGCAGTAATGCTATGCCATTATTTCTAATTCTATAGAAATGAAGAGGCCGCCAGGAATCACAAGAGTTTCGAACACGTTGAAGATCCTTGTGGGTCTAGATCTGTCCAATCAGGCTGATTCCAAATCGACCAGTTCCCTAAATCAAATCCTCATTTGGGTCTTCTTCTATGAGCATGGGGAAGTATTCTGCAATCTGAAGAAGAGATGCAGTAATGATATGCGTGATATGCATATCCCTAGATTATAGATGATTCCATAGAATTGGGCCAGCCAGAGTTTGGAACCCGTTGAAGATCCTTGTGGCTCTAGATTCCTAAAATACAGTCGATTCTGAATCAACCAGTTCCAGGAACAACTCCTCTTTTGTATCTTCTTCTATGATCTTGTGAAAGTATAGTGCAATCAGAAGAAGACCTGCAATAATGATATGAGTGATATGCGTATCCTAGATTACCACTAGGAATCACAAGGGTTTCGACCTGTTGAAGATCCTTATGGCTCCAGATCCCTCCAAATTGCATCTCTTGTAAGGAGCGAAAAATATGGAAAGAAAGAAGGAAGCGAAGACAATAAAATATCACAAATGGAGGTTTGAATTTTGAATTCACACAAGTCATGGATGCAGAATTTGAAGTAATTCATATACCTGAAATCTATCTCATTGTCTTCGGCTTAGACAAATCCAATCTGAGGTTTACACTGAGAGTTGCGAGACTAATTTATCCAATCGGAGGTTTACACTGAGAGCCACGGGATTAATTTTTGCCACGTTTTTATTCATCAAAACCTTGAGGTTTAGTTAGGTCGTATGGTTACCAGCTGTACATCTTCTGTTGAAAACTCTCTAATCTCAGTTCGTTATCTTACTCTAAGGGTCATACCGTTAAAGGACAATTGTGGTATATGTACTATATATATACATTATTGATGTACATATTAATTGAATTGGCTTCGTTCCTTTTCAGCCAATGTTCTTTGTCTTCTTGATTTTGTTAGTTATTCACTTTCTTTCCTATATTCTTAAAAATATTCTTAACAGTGGTATCAGAGCATGATATTGATCTTATGAGCCTGACAGTTTATTAGAGCACTATAGTTCTTAGTGCCTGATAGCACCATGGTATTTTTCCATGGTAGATGAAATCTGAATTGATGAACCTAGGGTTTGCTCATGTTGTTGGTCAACTGTTTGCAAGTGCTTGTTTTTATGTTTCCACATGCATAGTTGCCACCAAGAAATCACTAGTATGATGGTTTGTCAAGAAGGCACTGAGGTGAGACGGTGGAGGTAGAGTTCGGCCAGAGTTTCATGTCGAAAGAACCCTACAAAATATTTAAAAAAAAATTAAAATTGAAGGAGGTTGTGTAAGATTTATATTTTGGCATGGAGATTTTTTTTCCATGAAGATTAGGAGGGTTGTTTCTATTGTTGACAAGTTGAGAGTTCACTTATATGAAAGCGACATGTACAAAGCAATATTCTAAAGGAGAGCCACAAAGAAAGCAAGATTGAAATCTAGTGGAGGCTCTACGATAAAGGTACCGTTTTAATTATTTTCGAATTCATATAAAAACAAAAAATCAAATTGATGGGAATAAAGTATACACCAAGTATGGAACGAGAATATGTTTTTTAAATAATTAAAATTGATTTTTTTGGAGTTAAAAATAATTCAAATTGATTTCAATAATGGGAGGCACTATGAGAATTTGAAGAAAAATCCCTGCAATAACGTTTATTGAGAAGAAGCAAGAAAACTAGAAGCTATAAAAAACAAGTGATATTTTATTTTTTAATAGGATTATTTTTTAAGCAAGTCTCTCGATTTTTTTTGGCTATTAAAGGAAGTGTTTTATTTAAAAAAAAAGGTTCTTTGTAAACCCAAATGGAATGCCAAATATTTTTTGAAGATCAATTAAATGAATTTATTAATTTGGGTGATAAGTTATGGAAAGAAGAAGAAATCGATTGACAATCAGGCTTCTAGTTTCGAAGTCCTATCAGTCCAACAACAACAAGCGATTTCATTTAAGAAAAATTTGAAGAATAATTCAACTCTTGCATTCTAGACTAATGATTATTCATAATTTTATGAGTTTCAATTTGTGATACTTACTTTTATTCCTTTTGTAAGTATTAGATATTGTTGAAATTGAATTACAATTGTAATTGGGTGCATTTTTTGGTTGAAGCCAACACCCTTCTGTTGAGTTTAAATTTGTTTGGATTATTGTAAAAGGGTGGAATTGCAAGAAACCCTCTTTTTCGTTGATAAAGTTGGACATATGAAAGATTAGTTTTTTGATCTTCATCCATTATATTATACCTGTGCTCGGTCTCTTCTTGGCCATACTTGTGAACGAGGATCAGGGGAATTTGAACCACTTGTCCTTGACAGGGGGAAATCTAAAGTTTTTAGTTAGGTTCCAAGTTTGATTTAGAGCCTATGAACAGATGATCAAGTATGAAACCTAGTTCCTGGTATGCAACCTTATTCCTGAACATATTGTTGTTGATATGGTTTGTGGTAATCATAAAACCATTTTTTAGTCAGGTTCCAAGTTTGATTTACAGCCTGTGAAAAGATGATCAAGTATGGAACCTAGTTCCTAGTATGCAATCTTATTCCTGAACATATTATTTTTGATATGGTTTTTGGTAATTCTAAAACCATTTTTCAGTCAAGTTCCAAGTTTGATTTAGATCTTGTGAACAGATGATCAAGTATGCAACCTAGTTCCTGACATGCAGTCTTGTTCCTAAACATATTGTTGTTGATATGGTTCGTGGTAATCCTAAAACCATTCATAGTTTTTTGAGCCTTGAGCTCTTGATAGTTTGTGGTTAGCTTAAAACCACCAATTAAGTAGAAGACATGAAGTTATGCTTGTTACATTTTCATATTTTTGAGCCTTGAGCTCTTGTTAGTTTATGGTCAACTTAAAACGATGCCATTTAGTAGAATACATCATCTTCTGCGAGACATTCGGTTTGTGGTCATCCTAAAACCACTAGATTGGTTTGTAGTTATCCCAAAACCACTAGATTCGTTTGTGGTCATCTCGAAACCACCATGTTGGTTTGTGGTCATCCTGAAACCACTAGATTGGTTTATGGTCATCCTGAAACCACCAGATTGGTTTGTGGTCATCCCGAAACCACCAAATGAGTTTTTGGTCACCCTTAAACCACCAATTTAGTAGAAGACATCAACTTCTACTATTTTTTCAGAGTTCAGAGAGGATATTAAGCCCTCTGAATATTTTCTTGACACATTACTAGTTGTCAAGAAGTGGCATTTTTTCATGAAAGCATGAACTTATGATTAAGGGGGGATGTTGAAAACTCTCTAATCTCAGCTCGTTATCTTACTCTAATGGTCATACCTTTAGAGGACAGTTGTGGTATATGTACTATATATACATTATTGATGTGCATATTAATTTAATTGGCTTCGTGCCTTTTTGCCAGTGTTCTTTGTCTTCTTGATTTTGTTAGTTATTCACTCTCTTTCCCATATTCTTAACATGTTCGGAAAAAATCCTTGCAGATTTGTCGAGCTATACTCTTAAGAATTTGAAACGATTTTTAGAGCTTGTGAAAAGAATAGATAGTTTCAGCTATGTGGCAACAACCATCGTCTACAATGGATACCTCTTGCTAGCAATGGTAGCGACACCTCCGTTATTCCTCCATTTTTGAGCTGCTATTGCTCATCTTTCCTGCAACATATTCAGTTCAACCATACAACACCACGAGATTTATCTAGAATGTAGTTACCCCACTATTATATTATAGTGGGGTAACTACATTATTATATTTATCTATAATGTAGTTACCCCACTATTCTTAACATCATATGGAGGGGGAAATACTCTATACCACACTAAACGCTCTTAACATTGGATGGAGGGGGAAATACTCTCTATTACTACACAGTTTTATATGTTGTTATAGCATGGTAGGGATGTAGGAAAATGATTGGCATCACTCATCCCTTCCCACACATGTTGTATGACTTGTTATAAAACAAATACTTGAGTAAATGGTGATCTTCATAGGACCAAACTTTGAAAATATGATAAATTAGCAAAGAAGAAATAAAGTTTTGATATTAGTAGAACCATATTTCAAAAATATTGTAAATTTTAATGTTAAAAAGAGCGGTTATACTTGTAGTACATATTTTAAAAAATATTATAAATTTGATCCATAAAAAAAGGTGGTGATATTGGTAGTGCCATTTTTAAAAATATTACAAATGTGTTCTACTGTACAAAAAAGATGGAAAAAATAGTGATACTTGTAGAATGACTTTTAGATTTGGGTATATATTTCAAGGACTTTTTATGAAAATTAATTTGTTTAGATCTAGTGTTATTGTTTTGGGACCATTGCACTATAGTTACAAGATAACCTTAGGATTTAATCTTTGGACCGTGATTGGGATGAGGGACTAATGCTACTTGGTGATGCAGTTCCGTAGCCTTGTTTGTATAATTCCCCATATCCACATGCTCCTCATGCAATATACAATTGATCATGAATTGATCAAATAATATTTCATTATGTTATCATGGTCACTTTGTAGCTTAGAGCCCCTACCGTCTGTTCCAGAAGCATTATTTCCTCCATAGAAAGTAGCGTGTTCTTCTTGCCATTCCCACCCATAAGCTCGAGGACTTACCAAACAGATTATCAACAATGCTACCAACGACTCTTAGAATGGCATCATGATTTATAGCCTCAACTTATAAACTCAACAAAAATATTGAATCAATCGAAACTACTGGAAATTGAATAGGCATGGAATAGATAGAATGGCTCTCACTGTTCTCCCCCCTTCTCCCTCCCTTTTGTTCTATCTCATTAGATGTAATAATGATATGCCATTATTGCTAATTCCATAGAATTGAAGAGGCCGCCAAGAATCACAAGAGTTTCGAACCCGTTGAAGATCCTTGTGGCTCCAAATCCCTCCAATCTGGCCAATTCCGAATCGACCAGTTCCCTGTATCAAATCCTCATTTAGGACTTCTTCTATGAGCATGGGGAAGTATTCTGCAATCTAAAGAAGAGCTGCAGTAATGATATGCGTGATATGCATATCCCTAGATTATTGTTGATTCCATAGAATTGGGTCGGTCGAAGTTTTGAACCTGTTGAAGATTATTGTGGCTCCAGATTCCTCATATATAGTCGATTCCGAATCAACCAGTTCCAGGAACAACTCCTCTCTTGTATCTTCTTCTATGATCTTGTGAAAGTATAGTGCAATCAGAAGAAGAACTGCAATAATAATATGAGTGATATGCGTATCCTAGATTACCACTAGGAATCACAAGAGTTTCGACTCGTTGAAGATCCTTATGGCTCTGGATCCCTCCAAATTGCATCTCTTGTAAGGAGAAAAAAACATGGAAAGAAAGAATAAAGTGAAGACAATAAAATATCACAAATAGAGGTTTGAATTTTGAATTCACACAAGTAATGGATGCATAATTTGAAGTAATTCATATACCTGATATCTATCTCATTGTCTCCAGCTTACACAAATTGAATCCAAGGTTGATACTGAGAGCTATAGGATTAATTTATCCAATCCAAGGTTTACACTTAAAGATGCAGGATTAATTTCTTCCACGTTTTTATTCCTCAAAACCTTGTGATTTAGTTAGGTCGGATGGTTACCAGCCGTACATCCTCTGTTGAAAACTCTCTAATCTCAGTTCATTATCTTACTTTAAGGGTCGTACCATTAGAGGACAGTTGTGGTATATGTACTATATATTTACATTATTTATGTACATATTAATTGAATTGGCTTCGTGACTTTTTAGATAGTGTTCTTTGTCTTCTTGATTTTGTTAGTTATTCACTTTCTTTCCTATATTCTTAACAATATTATTAACACTGGTATCAGAGCATGATATTAATCTTATGATCCTGATAGTTTATCAGAGCACTATAGTTATTAGTGACTGATAGCACTGTGGTAGTTTTCCATGGTAGATGAAATATGAATTGATGAACCTAGGGTTTGCTCATGTTGTTGATCGGTTGTTTGCAAGTGCTCGTTTTTATGTTTACACACACATAGTTGCCACCAAGAAATCACCAGTATGCTTGCTTGTCAAGAAGGCACTGAGGTGAGACGATGGAGGTAGAGTTCAGTAAGAGTTTCATGTCGAAATAACCCTACTA
>JASDQU011401236.1:62876-78066 GCA_032191745.1 Picea mariana
AGATTTTTTTTCTCTATTTGTGTTTAAGGGTAAGTTTTAAAAACATTTTTTGGAAAACAATTTAGATTTTACTCACCCTTTTTAGTTTATTTTTAAAATTATATATTAAAAAATTGCAATATGCATTTTTTTCCTATAAAATTTGTTTTCATAACTTTCGGAAAATTCATAGTATTATTATTTGTTTATCAAAGAGTAATGATAATGTGGATTTTTCGAACATTTTTGAAAACAACTCTCACCATAGAAATCTTGTTAGTGAAAAATTGTTTTTTTTTTTCAAAAATAAAGGAATTTGTTTAGGAGTGTTTTTTTTTCAATTTAATTATTTTCTTGATGTAACTTATTAAAAAAATAAAAATTAATTAGTAAATAAATTATCAAGTAATAAAACTGTTATACTTTTCCCAGAGGTGTACATCAACAATTGGTGATAAAGTGCACTATTAAGGAACTCCTTGTGACGTTGTGGGTTTGAACCTCGCAAAGTTGTGTGTATTGTTTGTGGGATCACATGAGTACACCTGGAGGCTATAGTGGTAGTAGTCAAAATCGACCTCGTGTCATGCGAATACGAGCCCGCCTTGTTGTTTTTTTCGTTGGATACAAAAAGATAAATAACACTTTTAGATTTATGAGTCAATTTTCAGTGTCGTATGTGTGGTGGTGCTAGTGGTCAAGGCCGTGTGTCGATTAGGTCATAGTTTTAACTCTAAAAACAAAATTGGTGCTATTTGTAGCATCACTTTTCGATTCAAGGGTCAATTTCAAGGCTCTATCTGTAATGCCACATAATGTCAAGGGTGAGATTTCAAACAACTTGTAGTTTTAACCACCTCCCCCAAAAATGGTGCTATCGGTAGCACCACCTTTTGATTTGGGGGTTGATTTTTGTGTTTTTTACACCAAAATATGATATTTTTAGGCTAGAGTTCTTGTTTTGAAGTCACAATTGTCATCAAGTTGGTAACTTTGTTGTAATATTAAATATGAGATCTAAAGTAATAAATTGCATAGTAAAATATTTCATAATATTGTAAGATATGTTGCGATGAACTTTTCTAGTGGAATATAAACAATGGTTTACATAGCATATTGGTATTAAAGTGGCCCCCGAGGTGTAGGTTAGTCAGTGATTGAGTGTACTGTTAAGGCACTATGTTATGTGAAGTCACTTGTTCAAAACCCTGGCTTACCTTGTGTGTTGTGTATGGGGCATCATGGGAACAAATAGAGGTTATAGTGGTAGTAGTTAGATAGCATGACCCCGTGTCACATGAGTATGTGTCGAACTAGTTGTTGATTCCGCTAGTCACAAAAAAATGTTCGTATTAGAGCAGTTTTATTTGGGGCTTTGTGGGATGTTGTAGATTCTAAGAATTGGCTTAAGAAGGAAGTCTCAAAATGCTAGCCATGGTAGATGAGTCTAGTCATAACAACCCCCAAGATTAGGCAAAGGAGAGATTTTCAAAGCTAGAAGGATGGGTTGCTAAAATCTCTCTCAACATGACCCTTCTCATGGAGGCTCTAGTGAACAAGTTAGGACCTTTTGGAGAGGCTGGTGGCACTAATTTTGAAGTCAAATTGGATGAGAAATCAGGAGATAATGAAGACCCTAAAAAGGAGTTAGAAAAAAGAGCCATAGAAAGAGAAACCAAATTCTAGCGCCATCACTTCATCTGAATATCTATTTAATATGAAAGCGAAATTGGACATCAAATTCTATCAAGGTGATATTGATGTTGTTAATCTGAATCATTGTTTACAAGAATCATAAGCTTATTTTAGTGACCATAACATAGTAGAAGAGAAAACGATTTCATTTGCCCAGATGAAATTGGAGGACCATGCCCTATATTGGTGGGAAATCCATGCAAAGACACTTAGGTTGGAGGGTGATCCCCTAGTAACTAATTGGGAGGCATTTAAAACCCTCATCACTCCTTAGTTATATCTAATTGGGTATGTAGAGGACTATTGAATCCATTGGCATCACTTCAGGTAGAGGTAAGTTCAAAGTGTCAAAGAGTACACCATTGAATTTAGACAAATAGAAATCATGTTGGGTATATCTCCCAAGAACTAAGATGTACTCCTTAACTATTGGGGGGTCTACATAGTCATTTATGAAAGAAAGTGATTCTCTTTGAACCTAGGATAGTTGATGAGCTCTGTGTGCAAGAATGGTACTTGAAGAATATAGGAAATAAGAAAGAACAACCAAATGGTTCCAAATAGAAAGACCACCAAGATGCTTACAAGGAGGGGAAGAAGATGTGAAAATGAAAGGACACGAAGACAACAACCATTGCACATCAGTCAATGATCCAAACAACCACTACAACCATTATAATATTAATGATCACACCAATGATAAGTGTTGGAAGCTACATCTAGAGATGAATCCAAATAAACATAAGAAGGATGCCAATTATAAGAAACTACTATCCATGGATTTAGGCAACTAGGTAAAGAGCGGCTCATTCGTAGATGAAAATATTGGTTGCACTGCAATGTAGAAGGAGGTGAACCTAAGTATCCTTCATCACAAGGAAGAGAAGGAGATGAATAAACTCTTCCATATTAATATCCAATTCAAGAAGACAAAGGTTCCAAGACCCAAGAACAAGAATGTGATAGGAACTAAGTGGATCTTCAAGAACAAATTAAATAAAAATGGGAAAATTATAAAGAACAAATCCAGATTAGTCTGCAAGGGATATTCCCAAGTAGAAGGTATTGATTTTGAATAAACCTTCTCTCCTATAGCAAGAATTGAGGCCATCAGAATGTTCCTAGCATTTGCATTCTTCAGAGATTTCAAACTCTATCAGATGGATGTCAAATCAACATTCCTTAATGGAACACTAGAAGAAGAAGTCTACGTTGAGAAACCAGAAGGATTCATTTTATCAAAAAACCAGGACTATGTGTGCAAACTGAAAAAAGGCCCTGTATGGTCTTAAACAAGCCCCCAGAGCATGGTTCTCTAGGCTTGATCAATATCTACAAAAACATGGATACAAGAGAGGGACTACTGACAACAACTTATATATCAAAATTGAGGATCAAAACGTGATTTTTGTGGTAGTATATGTAGATGACATCATATTTGGGAGTAATCTCACTACATTAAGAAGAAAATTTGCAACTAAAATGCAAGAAGAGTTTGAAATGTCTATGTTGGGAGAACTTTCATTTTTCTTAGGTTTACAAGTAAAACAAACAAAAAATGGAATATTTGTTTCACAAACCAAATATATCAAAGACATGCTGAAGAAATTTCAAATGGAAGATAGTAAACCCATGAGTACTCCCATGGTCACTGGATGTAAGCTAAGTCTAGAAGATGACTCACCAAAAGTGAATCAAACAATGTATAAATCAATGATTGGAAGTTTACTCTACTCAATGACAATGACACCTGACACCATGCAGGTTGTAGGACTTGTGGGAAGATTCCAATCTGCACCTAGAGAAACTCACTTAAAATAAGTAAAAAGAATATTCAGATACCTTCAAGGCACCCTAGAACTTGGATTGTGGTATCCAAAATATAAAAATTTCAACCTAACTACATATCCTGATGTTGATTGGGCAGGTAGCATAGATGATAGAAAAAGCACCAGTGGAGGAACATTTTTATTGGGAAAAAGTCTAGTGGCATGGTCAAGAAAGAAACAAACATCCACATCTCTTTCTACAACAAAGGCAGAATACATTGCTACTGCATCCTGTTGCACACAAGTCCTTTGGATGAAACAAAATTTAGAAGACCTACAAATAAAATATAACAATCCTAAATTACTATTAACTGTGACAACACTAGTGCCATAAGCATCTCTAAAAATCCAGTGATGCATTTTAAAACTAAACACATACCAATAAAATACCATTTTTTCAGAGATCAGGTTACCCAAAAGGTGATCAAAATAGTGCATGTAGACACCAAAGAACAAATTGCAAATATTTTCACAAAACCTCTGCCCAAGAGTACTTTTGAATATCTTCGACAGAAATTAGGAGTAATTCAAAAACCTCATTAAAAATCGAATGGTCAGGGGATAATTACCCTAGGGGGAACAACCTTTTTCCATTGAAGTCAAAGGGGGAGAGTAACTTCATATATAAAAGCATCATCACAGGGGGAGTATGTATGAAGTTAGAGTGTTTCCCTCAATGACAAAGGGGGATATTGTTGGACATACTGTCATTGATGTATTGCCATTGATGTCAACAACCAATGATGCACATGAAGCTCATAAGGGAAAGCGCAGTGAAGAAACATGATCAAATCAAGCCAGGATCGTTGAATACGCAAGCACCAGATCAACAATAGGGATGGATTATGGAGAGTGAAAGGAGAATTAAACAACGTGTTATTTCCAATCCCTCAATTATTCTAGTCTGTCAGATCTTATAGAGTCAAAGATCGACGACTATGGTTGATCCACCAAATGATCATATTAAGTTATGACCGTTGAAAATGCAAGCACAGATCAAGGGCATGGATTGATTGAGGAGCGCGAAGGGAGAATTGAACAAAGCGCTAATTCCAATCCCACAATTAGTCTAGACCGTCAATCGTCACCTGCCAAATAGATCTATGGTTCAGATCAGTTCCTCTACCAACAAGTAGTTTTCCATTGTGGAGCTCGACAATAGTTTAAATTTCATGCTTGGGACCCCGCAATCATCCTTGATCACTGATCTATTCCATGACCATTCTCGATCGTTGGATCACTTTAGGTGGAAGGATAGGATAAGCAAGGGATGAGATCTCGAATACCTGAATTCTTGATAGTCCTTGGATCACTTTAAAGTGGAAGGATAGGATAAGAAAAGAAGAAGAGTCATTGGATTTAAACCAAGGCAAAGAAGTATCGCAGACAGATCGAGACGTCAATTTAAGATCATGATCAACGAACAAAATTCATTTCGGGTTAAAATTTGTGAGGAGGTTACTCTTCGGGGAATCTTACTTCGGGAGAACTGGGAAGTGGAGAGATAGAATTACCCGAAGTCCCGAAGGCCAAAATTTTGAAGTCACTCTCAGTCGTCGATCTGAGATACATTTCAGATAGTATCATAACCGCTTGATCAAGGAGAAGAATATGTGCCACATCGGGAGATCTACATCAAAAGACCATGTTAGCAAGGACATATGGCACAATCAGATAATGATAAGTGTCAAGATGAAATCGAAATTTTAGGTATGTGTAAATCATGAATCTGAGTGATACGTGGAAGCCACTCGACCCATGCCACATCATCAAGTGACGTCAGCAAGTTACGTCACTTCGAGAGTTTTACTTCAGGAGTTTTCACCACCAGCAAAATCCCAAAGTATCGAAGTTCCGAAATAAATGAGAACCTTCCATTCAATTGTTGATCAAGTTCTGACCGACGATTTACTTGAACGGCCTTTGACAAGCCTAGATCATACATCTAAACGAAAGATTGAATATTGACTGTCCGATCTGTTTCGGCAAAATCTGATTCGGGAGATTTGAAAGGTTGCAAAGTCCTGAAGTCTCGAAGGAAGAAGTACTGAAGAACACAGTCCCAACACTGGACATATGGGGGCTAAAAGGAAAAGGGTGAAAGTAGAAGGTAGTGCTTAAATTAATAAGTCTATGGTTATGTGTCTATGGTCACATATAAATGGGTTGAAGGAAGCGCCTCTGCAGAACTCAGTTTCTGCAAATATTTGTAGGAATATGGAATCAAGTTAAAAAGAAATCGATCCATACCTGTGATTGATTTACCAAAAGCACTCTCACTAAATTAAAAATAATTAACAATAAATGTTTGAATAATAAAAGTGATTATTGTTAATGTTAAAATGAAGAGGTGTGATGGTTCAAACAAAGGGACACAATGTTTCATAGCTCACACTAGTTGGAAGAGTATATAAACAAGAAGGAGTGATGAGAAGAAAGTGTCTCTGCAATCTAGATCAAAAGATAAAAGATAGAAGCAAATTCCAAGAAGTAAAGCGGAAGATACTTATGCAGTGAGGGTGGAAGGGAGGAGCATGGAAGGATTCATATTCTTACTAAGCAATTTGTAAAATACAAGGGAGTTGGTGCTTCCTAGGGTTGGTTCCCAAAATACAAGGGAGTTGGTGCTTCCTAGGGTTGGTAACCTAAAGACGAGGGATTTGGTGCTTTCTAGGGTTGTTGCCCTGAAGAAGGGGATCTGTGTCTCCTAGAGTTGGTTCTCTAAAGAGGATTGGTGTCCACTATTCTTTATAAACCTTGTAATTGATGTTAAATATATTAATATAATTGATTTTGCATACAATTAATTGTTGATTCATTGTGGTAATCAATAAAATATAAAAAGAAACTGCTAATTGTTGAAAAAGGGTAGTACTGATTCACCCCCCCTCTCAGTATTCCAACCTTTGGTATCAGAGCCAGTGCCTTCAACAAAGTCTAATAACCGGAAGGTAGATCTTGAATATGGATCAACAAGAGGGAATTTCTAACAACAAAGCACCATTGTCCAATGGAGGAGGCTATGCTCTATGGAAAATAAGAATGAAAAATTTCATGTTGGATCTTGGTTTTGATATCTGGCAATCTGTTGTATATGGTTACACTGCACCAACTGCTCCACACAAAGACACTGCAGGAAAGAAAATATGTAATGACAACTTAAGAGAAGTTAATGGAATTCTAGGAGGGTTTACTAATTCCATATGTGTGAAGGTTATGCATTGTAAATCAGCCAAAGAAAAAATCATCTCCACAAGAAACACAAAGAACACAAGATGTATGTACAATTTTTATTTTTATTATGGAATTCAATCCGAGGGTTTTTCAACAACAATTGAATAGAGTACAACTCTACAAGAGAACCAAATTTATATGCAAGAATCATCTTACATTCTCAGTACCAACTGATATGAGACAACAATCCTCAACAGATATCAATCTTTCAACATAAACAAGTGCATCAACCATGCACCAACCTGTGCCAAACAACTTGTAATCAACCTGTACCATAAACAAGTGCATCCAACCATGTACCAAGTATATACCAATCATGTGTAAACTACTCATCAACAATGACTCATCAATATGTACCAACATCATCAACTATACACCTGATGTATATGCCAACTCATCAACTGCTTGTCTCAACCATGACTAGTTTTGGATTAGTCAACAACCCCAACTTGAAATAATCATAAATTTGTACCTATAATGAATAAAGATATGAAACTTATACAAAATGTTATTCAATGTGTTTTATGCAATTCCTCCAGGTGGCACTACTTGGAACCTCTCAAAAAATGAGTTATAGCAAAAATGGCATGCCTTGCTGAATTTTGTATTATTCTAGAGAGAAAACTTGTAGAGAATTCTCGGCACAAAATATTCATTGAATTGATATGAAAATATTACACAACATACTAAAGAATGTACCCTAACCAACACATTTGGTCTCACTGAATTTGGATCTGTTATGAATAAGTTATGACATTTTTACCCGAAACACCTGCTTTTGACTAGTTTCAGGACTAGCCACAAACCCTATTTTCCACGAAGTGTAACTCCCAAAATACAATGACCCACAAGATGAATTTTTTACCATAGATACTTGGGTATGTTGTCTCAATGTCATAGAAATTTCATGGTCTGAATCATTATAGAAAAAAAAGTTATAGCGAAAATGGTGAGATGACCTGTAAATAACATACCTTAGAAAGCATCATCAAAGGAATTTATCCTCCCTTCAATTCTGGCCCTCTTTTCTTCACCTTCCTTCTAAAATTCGGCTTGGATATCCTTGGTTACCTATGTCACCTATAGATATTCAATATGCTCAAGTGTTCCACACCAAAAATGCTCAAGAAGCTCTCACAAAAAGCTCTCCATCAATACTCCAAAATATATTCTCACAAGAAGCTCTCCATTGATCCACAAAAAGAATGATCTATAAGAGACCATTGCTATCTTACTTTATCATTTCTTAATTTTTTTCACTTCTCTTTATTATTTAAATAATCCAGCTTGACTTTGTCACCTTACTTTATCATTTAAATAATGATTTCTTCTTTTAGGTCACTTAACCCATTTCTAGGTCACTTAACCTATTTTCCTTATTTTTAGGGTTAACCACTTTCCATAAATAGAAGGTTCTCCAATACTTTATCATTTAAATATTCTTTTTGGATTTTGTCACCTTACTTTATCATTTCTTGATTTTGTCACTTCTCTTTATTATTTCTTCATTTTGTCACTTCTCTTTATTATTTAAATAATTCACCTTGACTTTGTCACTTTACTTTATCATTTAAATAATGATTTCTTCTTTTAGGTCACCTTGACTTCTTTGACCTTGGAGGCTTCAAGCCTTCATGTGGGGGTCCTTCATCTTCGTAAGGAAATAACTCTCAAACCATGAGGAGTTATGTGACATTTCACATACCACCGGAAATGGCATGACAAGCACTATCCATCTAGGATAGTTTCACCAACAATTTTCTTTATCTTCATCTCATTATTCCACATAGAAGCATGGGTCCTCCAACCATTCTTCTAGGATAACTCAATCCGTAAAGCGTCTTCCCATGAGGGCTTTCACCATAAGGGGACCACTTTGGAGTTCATCCATTTGTGCACCTTATCAATCATGATAAGACAATAATGAGTCATCTATACATTTTTCCAACAATGCATCATATACCAATGAAACCACAACGATCCATCTTCATCATGCATCAATGACAACTTATTGATCCATCTTCATCATATCAATGGAAACTCATTGATCCATCTTCATCTATGCATTCTCATCAAGGAAAAATCATATTATATTACATCAATCATCAATCAATCAATCCTTTGACATCAATCAATCACTTGACATCAATCAATGACATCAGTCAATCAAACCATTGGCATCAATGACAACATGATCCAACATGTTCCACATACCACTAGAAATGGAATGACATGTACTATCCATATAGAATAATATTGCCTTAAAATATATCAAAAATCATATCATTATCCATCAAACAAACTTGGGTCCATTACCCAAACCTGGGTTCTCCAACTTCTCATGGCCATAACTCTCTAATCGTGAGGAGTTATGTGATGTTTCTAATATCACTAGAAATGGATCTGTTATGAATAAGTTAAGACATTTTTACCTGAATCACATGTTTTAGACTAGTTTCAGGACTAGCCACAAACCCTATTTTACACGGCGTGTAACTCCAAAAATACAATGACCCACAAGATGAAATTTGTATCACAACTACTTGGATATGTTTCCTCAATGAAATCCCAATTTCACAGTCTGAATCATTCTAGAAAAAAAAATATTACGAAAATGGTGAGATGACCTGTAAATAACATACCTTAAAAAACATCATCAAAAAAATTTATCCTCCCTTGAATTTTGGCCTTCTTTGCTTCACCTTCCCTCTGAAATTCGGCTTAGATATCCTTTGGTTACCTCAGTCACCTGTAGATATTCAATATTCTCAAGTGTGATTAAAATGAGAGAGCCTTGCCTCTTATTTATACTTTCATGTAGCTTCCTCAAAGGGTTACCTTTTAACCATCTTAACCCACTTTCCTTACTTTAGGGTTAACCCAGTTCTAATTTATCCATTAACTTTATTATTTAAATAATTTATTTTGTATTCACTTTGACTTATAGTACACTCATCACTTCACTTTATTATTTAACTTCTAAAATATCTTAAACCACTTTGACTAATTTGACCTTTTGGGGCTTCTAGATGACTCATGAGGGTTCTCTAGCTTCACATGGCCATAACTCTCTAACCATGAGGAGTTATCTGATGTTACACTTACCACTAGAAATGGAATGACATGTACTATCCATATAGAATAATATTTCCTTAAAACATATAAAAAATCTTACCATTATCCATCAAACAAACTTGGGTCCATTACCCAAACCTGGGTTCTCCAACTTCTCATGGCCATAACTCTCTAAACGTGAGGAGTTATGTGATGTTTCACATACCACCGGAAATGGAATGACCTATAATATCCATCTAGAATAATATTACCTTCAAATATATTAAAACTCATACCATTATACATGAAATAACCTTGGTTCCATTACCCAAACCTTTGTGCTACCAGAATTCGCTATTGGACTTTCTCCAAGGGTTGGCACCAATCACTAAAGGTTGACATCAATATACAAAATAAATCTCTAATGGTTGACATCAATGACAACCAACAATCCATACCAACTTGTTGATGGGTCTTAAATCCCTTTAACTCAACAACAGGAAACAAACCAGCCACCGAGGCCCAATTAGACTCTGCAACATTTAGTAATGGAATGGTTCTCTAAATCTTGTGATCCGACCAATTAATTGATGGGATTTAAGTTTTCTTGTGAAGGTTTCTCCTTCATTTCATACGTTCTCCTTTTTTTATTTTCTTTTAGGTGGGACCGATATAAGATGGAAGTTGGTATAAACCAACTAGGTAACAAAATGGGAAAAAGGTTTAAATGCTGGAGAAGAGGCTGAGCTTGGGATAAACTGTTACTCTAGCATACATGCAATGATCATCTACCACAAGACTAGTATTAATATGTTAACCGTGTGAGTAATTCAATTACTAACCGAGATACAAATTATTAAAAGAAAACATGCATGTTATAAATAATGGCAAGGAAAATAATTCACTCAACTCTAATCATCCATCACATAATAACACAACGATTCATTTTCATCATTAAAGAAAAAACTGTAAAACATTGCATCGGATAACTTGTCAATAGATTTAATAGCTCTTACTCGTTACTGCATCCATTCATGAGATGAGATAGGAAATAGTTCTTCTCTACATCCAATCATACATGCATTTGATGAAAACTTAAATGTGTGTCTGGTCCAGAAGGAATTCTCAATTAAAGGTAGCTCCAAAATAATTCTTAACAAAACCAAAAATGATATTTTCTTGCAACAACCATTGACCCTTGACTAATTGGTCGATGGTCTTATTTATAACATAAAAATAACTAAAAATAACAGCTAAAGTGCAGATAAGTAAAACAAAATTCACCATGTGGTGTTCTCTCCTGTTTGCTGGTCTAAGAGTCATCTCAAGATATCACTTAAGAGGGTGACTCTTCTCATACTCCACCCATTTGATGAACAACTCCTCACAGGTGTTGGTGTATTGGAATCTATGTTGTTCCATCGAGGCCGCGTAAATCTCTCTTATCTCTACTGCATGTGCCCGATACTTGACTAGACCGGCACTTAACTGTTGCAGCATAGCCCGAGTTTTGATTGGGTGCTCCATAAACCATTGCACCTGACCTGGCACTGTGTTTTTCACCTTTGCTAGTTCTTTAGCCCATGATGAATCTTGCTTGGTGCGCTATTTGACTATGTCACGTAATTCGACGAAGTCATCAGGCATGCCAAACTCAGAGATCCTGATATCCTTCATTTCCTTATTGATTTTGATCTAGTTCCTCTCGCACTTTGCCCATTTTCTTGAATTTTCCGATGAGGCTCCCGAGCTAATATTGTCCAATAATCGTAGGCATCTTTCCTGCACTCAAAAAATGAAATCGTTTAGAGACCGCGCATAGAGTAACACTGGGAAAAATACATGTATAAAGTGTAAGAATGAGAAATCCAACCAGTACATACATGTAAATCTCGCTAACCCTGCTTATTCGATACTTATGGGATCTCTGCAGCTTTTGAATCGCTTTTCTTCGGTTAGCATCATCATTTTTCTCTTAGTTAGTGTGGGTATGTGTGCCACAACATGAAATATCAAATATAGAATAACATGAGAGTCAAAGGCATGCCACTGGCCGGTTGGCCCTTGGATTCGAGAAAGGATGTCAGAGCCAAACATGTGTTAAGAGTACGAGTATGTTCCAAAAGAGTCGTGTCTTGTCATAAGGGAAGTTGTTAGGTGCCTCAGGTCGGGGAAAGTTGTTTAAACAGAAGTCATGTCGGCAAGTGCATCAACCATAATCAACTCATCATGCAAGATGGAAGAATAAAAAATTATGGTTCTCGTGTCACACACGCCCTGCAACTCTTATCGGTTGTATCTCACATGCCCCAAACGTATTCTTCGCATGGATGTGCCACAAAAAAATTTCAGTTCGCTTCAAAACATCTAGTCGCCATGAATTCAGTGTTCCATGGCATGTTTCCACCCACTACCCTCTCTGTTATAAATTATGGATGTTCTTCATGTATTCTACTCACCAGTCAAGCCTATGTATTGTTGGTAGTTCATCTCGCGAGATTAGATTGATCAATTTTTTCGCTTCAGGCCCTTGCCAAGTTCCCCACTCATAAGACAGACATGTGTCGCACCATGGGAACCCCTCAAAACATAAGAAGGGGCACATGAAGCAACAGAAGTGCCAAGCTTGAGCCCCAAAGCACCTGGGATTCGTTCTTACTTGCAGCGGGCATTCTCGAGGTTTCAAAGGGAGGTTCCTACATGCGCACGGAAATGATGATATCACACTATGCGAAAGTTGAAGTGGAAGAAGTTGTGCTAGAAGGAAGGACGTTGGAAGACATGCCTCCTCAACAACAGATACCCTGGAGAAAGGGAAGGCCCAAAAAGAATAAGGAAGCTGGGGAAACCCAAATCCCAAGTGATCCGTGTGCAAGATCGGTTGTCGAGGAATTACTTATGCATGTTATTCGGATAGAACCTATTGAAATCAAAAGTCGGGGAAGTGGGAGCAGAACGAGGAGGACATATTCCAAGGATGCTAATTTTTGCGAGTCGGCTTAGCAGCTGAAATATGCACAACTCACCATCGTTGAACTCTACCAGGAAAATAGAGAATTAAGATGACAATTGGCAGAAAAGACCCTTGAGGTGTCAGTATCACAAGTTCATGAAGGGAACATGACATGCCTCAAGAGACAGCTCTGGGAAGCGTAATATACAATCGTGCAGCTGCATGAAGCACAAAGGGCGTCAGAAGAACATAATATGAAAAATCTCATAGAACATGAAAAAGTTGGGGAGAAAGTCCGCGCGGATCTTGCCAGCACGCACAAGATACATGATTAACTAACTCTATTTTGTCGTCTCAGATGTGGCACAAATCTTGACAGTTGAATATTTATTATGTTTTTTAACGTAAACCCAGTTGGTTGGCCAAATAGTGTAGACAATGTCTATTGTATGTAATTTGAGCTTGATTGAAGCCTAATGTAAAAGTCTTGAAACTTTGATGAAAGGATTATGGTTGTAGCGGATATATGTATCGTTTCTCTTCTTTGTGTATGTATTTCTTGTGTTCTTCATCCATATATTTTTATGTTTGATTCATAACGTATTTTCGATCCTGGGATTCATTGCGTAGCACCCTTTAGACAAACCGTATTTCCTCCAAGTTAACTCTGAATTCATCCTCAATGGTGCTCTGAGTTGCCTTGTGTATTTTCCTCCCTGAATCTTTGCAATTTAATTCATCGTGGGTTGACGACGAAGGTGCGGAGAGTGATGTTTTCTATAGATCCTTTTGAAAACCTCTGACATCGATCGATTTCATCTTACGACGTTGATGTGGCGAGACTAGCTTGAGACACGTGGCAATGAAAACCGGTGACTTAACTCGTGAGTGTTATTAAGAGTTAGGATTTTGCTCCAATCGTGCATTCTTAAACTAAGCATGGGATCGCTGATGTCGAAAAGGTATCGAGTATCAGGGATAAAACTATCACGTATTTTCCTTTGGGTTAGCATCTTCAAAACTCCCTATTCTGAATGTTTCAGGACTCGACAAATGGAGAAAAATTTTTAGCGTGCTCCAAACGTTTGTCGCAGTTTGGTCTTCTTCGTTTTGCTAAGTGCGTCGGGTATTAGCCATCGACGATATAATTTATTTCTCCGTTAACGTTTACTGTTTTCGCCTTTTACCAATGCAGAAGAGGATTGGTTTTCAGCGATATCATTGTGTAATGCTTGTTGCGAAAGAAAACTTCCTTTTTCCGATGCCGGTGAAGATCGATGCTCGGTGACTACAGTTTGTTCAAGTGATTTTCATTCATCTTTTAATTCCTTTCGATGCCCAATTTGAGCGCATTGGGTGAAATGGCTTTGTTGTTGATTCTTTATTTAAATGTTAGGCTTTTTAAGTCATTAGTTTTCATAGATTCAAGCAAACTTTGAAATACTTAATGAGAGTCAAGATGATAAAAAAAGGCAACATTTTCACAATGAAGTCGAATTAGATAGTGCAAAAGATCAAGTGGTACCCAAAAAAGTAAAATTTGACATAGGATTTTTAGGATGTGTTGAGTGCTCAACAAATGGCAACTTACTAGGAGAAAACAAAATCTTTGTTCCTCCTTCGTGCTCGGCTGATGCAAAATCTGGTGGAGAACTTAACTGGTTTTCATCATAGATTATTTTACCTTCGCATTTGGAATTTTCTAGGTTGATGCATCTAGATCTTCCTGTGGGGTTATTCAACCTTTATTCCTCCTTCTTTTCCTGTAACCCTGACTCATGTCCTCTTTTGACAAGATTCTAGTAGATCATTCACTGGCACTAGGCCCTTTAGTTACCTTCATTCATTTGCTACGGTGTTTCTCTGCTGCCAGCGAGCGTCCATAGCCCCGGTGGAGTCACCCCGACGTCACAGACCTTGCTCCACTTCCAGCAAGTGTCCATAGCCCCGACAGAGTTATCTGCATACCCTCTCCTACTATGTGCTCATTTGATATGGTTGATTTTTATTTCGGCAGAATTCCCTGAGCGAGCGGGAGAGGAGGATGTATGTTATTTGAAAAAACATGAGGTGATTAAGGTGAAGCTTACTAGCTCTGTCTCCGAGGTGCATGTAGTCCTTTCCATATTTCCTTCTTTCCCTTAAAGTCTTACCAAAATAGTAAGAAAACACTTACATATTTCTCCAAAGTTGTTTCTCTGTGCAGGTTAGATGGAAAATCCCTTGCAACAATCGTAGGTTCCCCATCGTTTCTTGTGTTTGTATGTGAGAGATGAGTTAGGAAGAGAATTCACTATGTCTCACGATTTGAGGTCAACCATTGTCTTTCTAAACACAATCTTCAAAAGTGCATAAGTCCAAACAACAAAAGAAAACAAAAATACATTTCACAATCGGCCTAGCTAACAACAAAATCATGAAAATATGCACACAAAACATAATATAT
>JASDQU011401236.1:84528-104661 GCA_032191745.1 Picea mariana
AACTTAAACTTGTCTCTGGTCCAAAAGGACTTCTCAATTAAAGGCAGCTCCAAAATAATTCTTAACAAAACAAAAAATGAGAGTTTATTGCAACAACCATCGACCCTTGACTAATTGGTCGATGGTCTTATTTATAACATAAAATTAACTAAAAATAATGGCTAAAGTGCAGATAAGTAAAACAAAATTCACCACGTGGCATTATCTCTTGTCCATTGGTCTAAGACTCATCTCAAGATATCACTTAAGAGGGTGACTCTTCTCATACTCCGCCCATTTGATGAACAACTTCTCCCAGGTGTTGGCATATGGGAATCTATGTTGTTCCATTGGGGCCGCATATATCTCTCTTATCCCTACCGCATGTGCCCGATACTTGACTAGACTGGCACTTAATTGTTGCAGCATAGCCCAAGTTTTGATTGGGTGCTCCATAAACCATCGCACCTGACCTGGCATTGTGTTTGTCACCTTTGCTAGTTCTTCGGCTCATGACGAATCTCGCTCGATGCATGATTTGACTATGTCACGTAAGTAGATGAACTCATCGAGCATGCCAAACTCAGAGAGCTCGATATCCTTCATTTCCTTATTGATTTTGATCCAGTTCCTCTCGCACTTGGCCAATTTTCTTGAATTTCCCGATGAGGCTCCCGAGCTATTCTTGTCCAATACTCGGAGGCAGCTTTCTTGCACTCAAAAAATGAAATCCTTTAGAGACCGTGCATAGAGTAACACTAGGTAAAATACATGTAAAAAGTGTAAGCATGAAAAATCCAGACTGGTACATACTTGTAAATATCGCTAACCTTGGTTATTCGATACTTATGGGATCTCTGCAGCTTTTGAATCGCATGCATCGCTTCTGTTAGCACCATAATTTTTCTCTTAGTTAGGGTGGGTCTGTGTGCCACAACATGAAAGTTCAGGTACATAATAACATGAGAGTCTAAGTCACTCTAGTAGCCGGTTGGCCCTTGGAGTCAGGAAAGGATGTCAGAGATAAACATGTGTTAAGAGTACAAGTATGTTCCAAAAGAGTTGGGTCTTGTCATAAGGGAAGTCGGTAGGTGCCTCAGGTTGAAGCATTTTTTTTAAATAGAAGTCACGTCGACAAGTGGAGCAACCATCAACAACTCATCATGAAGGCTGGAAGAATAAAAATTACGGTGCTCGTGTCACGCACACCCTGCAAATCCTATCCGTTGTATAACACATGCCCCAAAACGTATTCATTGTGGGGATGTGCCACTTAAAATATTCAGTTCGCTTCAAAACATCCAGTCACCATGAATTCAGTGTTCCCTGACACGTTTCCACCCACTTCCCACTCTATTATAAATAATGGATGTTCTTCATGTATTCTACTCACCAGCCGAGCTTATGCATTGTTGGTATTTTGTCTCGCGAGCTCAGATTGATCAAGTTTTCCACTTCAGGCCCTCGCCAAGTTCCGCACACATAATACAGATACGTGTCACACCATGGGAACCCCTCAAAACATAATAAGGGGCACGTGAAGCAGCATAAGTGCCATGCTTGAGCCCCAAAGCACCTGGGATTCGTTCTTACTCAAAACGAACATTCCCGAGGTTTCAAAGGGAGGTTCCTACCTATGCATGGTAATGATGACATCACACTGTGCGAAAGCCGAAGTGGAAGACGTTGTGTTAGAAGGAAAGAAGTTGGAAGAAATGCCTCCCCAACAACAAATACCACGGAGAAGGGGAAGGCCAAGGAAGAATAAGGAAGCTGGGGAAACCCAAATCCCAAGCCAGTTGTGCGCAAAATTGGTTGCTGAGGAATTACTTATGCGTGTTATTGGGTTAGAACCCATCGAAGTCACATGTCAGGGAAGCGGGAGCGGAACGAGGAGGACATATTCCACAGACACTAACGTTTGAGAGTTGGCTCAGCAGCTGAAACATGCACAACTCGCCATTGCTGAAATCTACCAGAAAAAGAGAGAATTCAGACTACAGCCGATAGTAAAGACCCTTGAGGTGTCAGTATCACAAGGTTGTGAAGGGAACATGACATGGCTAAAGAGACAGCTCTGGGAAGCGCAAGATACAATCATGCAGTTGCACAAAGCACAAAGGGCGTAAGAAGAAAAGAATATGAAACATCTCAAAGAATGTGAAACAGCTGGGGAGAAAGTCCATGTGGATATTTCCAGCGCGCAAAAGAGACATGATTAACTAACTCTATTTTGTATTCTCAGACGTGGCACAAATCTTGGCAGTTTTGAATTTTTTTTATGTTTTTTAACGTAAATTGGGTTTGTTGGCCAAATAGTGTAGACAATCTCTATGGTATGTAATTTGAGCTCGATTGAAGCCTAATGTAAAAGTCCTTAAACTTTGATGAAAGGATTCTGGTTGTAGTGGTTGGATGTATCATTTCTCTTCCTTGTGTATGTATTTCTTGTGTTCTTCATCCATATCTTTTTCTGTCTGATTCAAAACATATTTTTGAGCCTGGGATTAGAGCCCCTTGTTTGTGTCCTTCAGACAAACCATATTTCCTCCAAGTTAACTATGAATTCATCCTGAGTGGTGCTCCGAGTTTCCTTGTGTATTTTCTTCCCTGAGTATTTGCAATTTAATTCATCGTGGGTTGACGATGAAGGTGCGAAGGGTGATGTTTCATATTGGTAAATTCAAACAGTCCTTTTGAAAACCTCCGACGCTGATCGATTTCATCTTACGACGTTGACATGAAGAGACTATCTTGAGACACGTGTCAATGAAAACTGGTGACTTAACTAGCGAGTGTTAGTCTGAGTCAGGATTTTCCTCCAGTCATGTGTTCTTAAACTAAGCCTGGGATTGCTGATGTCGAAAAGGAATCAGGGATCAACGATCAGGGATAAACCTATCGCGTATTTTCCTTTAGGTTAGCGTCTTCAAAACCCCCATTGTCGAACGTTTCGGGAGTCAGCGAACGGAGAAAAACTTTTAGCATGGTCTGAACGTTCGTCACGATTTGGTCTTCTCTGTTTCTCTAAGCGTGTCGGGTATTGACCATTGGCAATATCATTTCTTTCTTCATTAACGTTTACTCTTTTCTCCTTTTACCGACGTTGAAGGGGATCGGTTGTCAGTGATATCATTGTGTAATGCTTGTCATAAAATAAAACTTCCTTTTGCCGATGCTTGTGAAGATCAGCGCTTGGCGACTGCGGTTTGTTCGAGTGATTTTCATTCATCTTTTAATTCCTTCCGATGTCGAATTCGAGTGCATCGGGTGAAATGTCTTGGTTGTCGATTCTTTATTTAAAGGTTAGGATTTTTAAGTTGTTAGTTTTCATATATTCAAGCAAACTTTGAAAGACTTAATGAGAGTTAAGATGATAATCAAAAGCAACATTTTCACAATGAAGTCAAATTAGACAATGCAAAAGATCAAGTGGTACTCAAAAAGGTAAAATTCAACATAGGTTTTTTAGGGTGTGTTGAGTGCTCAACACAACTTTCCATCAACCTAAGCCAACTATTTGACAAAATCTACAGTAATTAGCTTTATTCCTTGATAATATATACTCTTGTTTACTGTTGTAGTTTTTTACAATGAGATTAACTTGCTTCTCCACTTAATCTTTGAGCTTGTATACTTGTCTCTTTTTGTGCCTCGGGTAGGTACAACAATCTTTCATAGGCAATCAAGCACTTGGAAACCATTAACCATATCTGAGACTTGTTTCCAAGCCACTTTCCACTTAGTAGTTTGAACTATAGGGATATTACTTCCATAACACCACTTTCCATATCATTTCCCCTTAGGGTCACTCAGGATTCACCCCTTGTGTAGGATTTATCCTTCACTAAAGTGAGGAGAGGGTTTATCGAAGGTGACAATGGGTAGAATCTCCCACAATTATCATCATCTCATGGGTTGGGTTAGGCTTTTCCCAACCTACAGTTTGTGCGATAACACTACCCACATCGTTACTTGAGACCTATCCCATTAGATTCCCCTCTTCGCCCCGATTGTCATGATGCCTATTATTTTTAATCATTTTTCTCGTGGACCCATCCCCTTCCCGGAACCCTTATCCCACTTACTCCATTAGCTTCCTCTAGTTTCCATGATCACAGTGGTATATATCAGTTATCTTCTTTTTTGTCTATGGACCACCCTCTCATCCAAAAATGGCTCCACTCGACAAGAAGAACCAATCATAAACCAAATTTTGACATTTCTATCATTGATTCCCAACTGGAATACCTCCAGGAACAACTCAATAGTTGAATTTATGAACTCCATTCCACTCTCAAACAATTCATGAACCAATCCCAGGGTCCTTCCTCCTATGAACCACCCCTCCACATCGAAGGTTTTGACTCCTCCCAACCTCTACACTCTCATTCCAAATCGCTACATCATGACTCCATCTTCCCAAATTTGAGGTGAACAATTTGATGGATCGAATCCAACCACCTGGGTCACTCAGATGGAACACTATATTTCCTTTCATGCCATTACTGATGAGTTGACCAAGCTTTGTTATAGTGTTCTCTATTTGGGTCCGGAATGATGGAAATGGCATAGAAATGCACGTCAAGGGAAGGTTGTTTAGACACAATTTTTTGCCGAGCTATATGAACTCCTTGACACAGACACCCACTATTTAGGTAATTTGACCAAGTAGAAACACTCTGGAATAGTGGAATATTTTGTCACTTCCTTTGAGCACTTGTCCTTCTGAAAGAAGGGCATGACAGATGCCTTCTTCCAGGAATTATTTATCAATGGAATCAAGGATGAAATCTGATCCATGGTCCTCATGGATTACCCCCAACTCATTTGGAAGCAACTAAATGTGCTAAGGACGCACAACAAGTCATATTTTCCCAAAGCATAAGACCTCATTTTATTCCCCGCATTAGACCCCCAAATTATGTCCCTCCAGACACTCCCCTCAAGGTCCAAAAATCAATATGGGTAGAAATGGTTGAACACCAACTCAAGGGTCTTTTCTATAATTGTGATGATAAACAGTTTCCAGGGCACAAGTGAAAAGAACATAAACTTCTTATGGCCATTTTTTGATGAAGATGTTAAGGTTTCACCTTAAGGAAGCGCTACCCCAAGAAGATGATCTTAAGTCACCCTTTGATCCTCCCAAAATTGAACCATTGATTTCATTGAATGCTCTCACTGGCTTTTCTACTCCCCAAACCCTCAAGTTAATTGGCTACATTAAGAACATGAAATTCATCATGCTAGTTGATAGTGGAAACATTCATAATTTCATTCATCGTTGCCTTTACGAAGAAGAAATCAATTGATATATCCATGCGGTAAAAAAATTTCAAATCATGATTGACAATGGTGGTTCCATGAAATGTAGGGGGTGTTGTGAAAATGTGTTCCTACAAATTGGTTAGTATCACTTGAAATCTCACATGTTCTCTATTGACATGGGTGGTTGTGACATTGTTCTTGATGTGGAATGGCTATGCACTCTTGGCCCCATCGTTGTGGATTTTAAGGATTTAACCATGAAATTCCAACATGAGAGACAATAGTATAAATTCCAAGGAATTACAACAAGCTCTCCAGATATCATCAGTTCCCACCACATGGAAAATTTACTCAAAAAGGTCTTTCTAGCTTAATTTCCCAACTCCATTCCATTCAAGCAGTTGAGACACCCTCTGTGCACCCCAATCTCCAATCTATCCTTTCCCAACACCATGTTATTTTCCAAACTCTATAGGGCCTTCCACCATCTTGTGGCAACCGTGACCATTCCATTCCTTTAATCATGTGTATCCTTCCTCCCAATATTTTCCCTTATCATCATCCCTTTGCTTAGAAAAATGAAATTGAGAAAATTGTCCAAGATTTTCTAGAAGTGGGTGTTATCCGTCCCAGTACCAACTCCTATTATTCCCCTATATTCATGTTCCTCAAGAAGGAAGGTACTTGGCGCATGTGTCTTGATTTTCATTTCCTCAACAAACTTACCATCAAGGACAAATTTCCCATTCCCGTCATGGATGAACTAAGTGGGGTTCAATACTTTACTAAAATTGACCTACGTTTTGGCTACCACCAGATACATATGAAAGAAAAAGACATTCCCAAGACTATATTTCACACTCATGAGGGTCACTATGAGTTCTTTGTCATGCCCTTTGATCTTTTTAATGCACCCTCCACTTTTCAAAGCCTCATGAATCATGTCTTTCATCCTTTCCTCTGTCACTTTGTGTTAGTTTTCTTTGATGATATTCTCATCTATAGTAAAAATTGGCATACCCATCTCACCCATGTGGATCAAGTTCTCCATCTCCTCTCCAAGAAAAAACTCTTTCTCAAACAATATAAATGTGATTTTGGTGCCTCTGAAGTAGAGTACCTAGGTCATATTTTGGGAAAGGATAGTGTATGGGTGGATTCTAAGAAAATTGAAGCTATGTAGAATTGGCCTCACCCTAAAACTCTTTAAATTTTGTGTGGTTTCTTGGGTTTAACGGGATATTATCATGAGTTTTTTCAAAATTATGGAAAAATTGTGGCTCCCCTCACAACTCTCAAAAATTTTTCTTTCAATTGGACTCCAACAACGGACCAATCCTTCTAAGCCTTGAAAGAATATATGTGCACTACTCTTGTCCTGGCACTATCTGACCTCACCAAGACATGTTTTATGGAATATGATGCATTATGGAGAGTAATCAGGGTAGTACTCATGCAACATGGTCAACCTTTGGCTTTCACTAGAAAATATTTTTCAGAGCGACATTTGGGCCAATCAATCTATGAAAAGGAAATGTTGACTATTTTTCATGTAGTGGATCTCTGACACCCTTATTTATTAGGGAAACACTTCCAAATTAAAAAAAATCATCAAAGCCTTTAGTATTTCCTGGAACAATGAATTTCATCCCCGGAGCAACAAAAATGGGTGACCAAGCTATTTGGATATGATTATGAGATCATTTACAAGAAGGGAAAAGAAAATGGGGTGGTTGATGCCATTTCCCAGAAATATGAGGAAGAAGGGTCCCTATTTTCCCTCTCATTCATTGTCACGGACTGGCTTAGGGTTGTTCGCTAGGAATGGTGGCAAGACCCCAAAATTTCTAGCCTAATACAAAAGTTGCAATAGGATCCTCAAGCTTCTCTGGGGTACTCTTGGCACAATGAAGAGATTCTCTATAAAGGTCTCATGTATTTAAGAAAATAGTTGACACTTAAATATAAGGTCATCTCTGAGTTTCATGCTTCACCTACTGTTAGGCATTCAGGTTTTACCAAAACTTATGAAAGGGTAAAATGTTCTTTTTTTGGGGACGGTATGAAATGTGACATTTGCACCTTTGTGGCCAAATGTGATACATGTCAACGCAATAAGGGAAAGACTGTCAAAACTCCTGGAACACTCCAATCGCTTATGCTTCCACCTACTATTTGGATGGAAATTTATATGGATTTCATTGTTGTATTACCTAAATCCAAGAATAAGTCAGGGATCATGGTGGTAGTGGATCGTCTTTCCAAATATGCTCATTTCTATGCTCTTCAACAACCATACACAACATCCACAGTGGCTCAAATTTTATGGATAATATCTTCAAACTCAATGGCATGCCTCATTATATTGTTTCTAACCGTGATCCCAATTTTACCAACAATTTCTGGAAATAATTATTTTGGCTATAGGGAACCCAATTACATATCAACATCTCCTATCATCCCCATATTGACAGTGAAACTGAATCGTTAAGTGTTTGGAAACATATTTGAGGTGTTTTACATCATATAGAAAAAATTAATGGGTTTAGTGGTTACCCCTAGCTGGATGGTAGTACACCACCTCTTATCATATTGCCACTCACATGACTCCCTTTGAAGCAGTATATGAAAAAAAGCCACCATTGGTTATCCCATACATATCAAGTGTCTCCAAGGTTCAGGAGGTTGACCACAATCTCATAGTGTGCACAACCATTCTCTGTACTCTCAAAGTAAATTTGGTCATGGGTCAGAACCACATGAAACAATAGGTAGATCAGGGTCATTCTTAACGTCAATTTGTTGAAGGGGACCAAGTGTTTCTCCGTCTACAACCATACAAGAAAAATTCACTCAAATCCCAACACTATCAAAAACTCACCCCCAAATTGTATGGTCCTTATACTATTCTCAAATGAGTGGGGCTAGTGGACTACCAGTTAGCTTTGCCAAATCACTCTAAGCTACATCCTATTTTTTATGTCTCATGCCTAAGGAAAGTCACTAGCACTAAGTGCTAGACCTAGATTAGTCTACCATAGTTGGATGAAGAAGGTTCCATTTGGTTGTATCTACAAGTTTTATTGGACCAACTCGAGCGTCGCTTCCATCATTGCACCATCATGGAAGTTTTAGTTCAACAGAAGGATACTCCAGTAGAAGATTCCACCAGGGAGCCGACTACAATTCTGCAACAATTTCCTCATCTCAAGCCTTGAGTACAAGACTCTTTTTCAAGGGGGAGGGAATCTTAGGGACCTAACCTCCCTAAGTCCTCACGTAGATAGAACAATATATTTTCCATGTAATAAATGTCAATATTAGTAAATAAGGCCTAGTTAATAATGTGAACGTGTCTAATGTAAGAAGACTTACTAGAAGATAAAAATTCTAGAAAGATATTCCTCTATATTTTTCTTTTGAAGATAGATTTAGTATAAATAGGGGTAGAAGGCATGAGAAAGCTTTGTCTTTATAATTTTTGTAAAAGAGTGCTTCTCTGCTAGAGGTTTCACCTTCAAATAAGAGGCAAATGAACATTGATTTCTATCAATAAAGGTATCATTTTTGGTGTTGTGGTTCTCCACATTTTGTTGTTCCATTAGTATTTTCTAGAGTATTTAAATTTTTTTCTTAATACAATAGATCAGGTACCTAACAGTTGATGATCAAATCGACCAAATGGATGAAGTGGTTGGTTTAGAAAGAGAAATTGTTGATGGTTGGGTTAGTTGTTTTAGCAAGGTGTTTACTTGGTATGAGGAATCATCGATCCCCAATGGACGATGATCAAGTTGGCCAGTTCAATGAGGTGTTTGGGTCACACAAGGGAAATCGTCAATATTCAATGCAGAAAAGAGGAGGATGACTTGTCATTCCATGTCAACCAAGTTGAAACCTTAGGATGATGTGTCATGCCATATCAACACTCACGTGTCAGGCCACATCAACAGTTTCCACGTCAGTCAAGAAATGGTCGATGATCGGGTCAGCCAAATTGGTAAATTTTTTCATTCATCCCAAAGAAATCTTTGATGGTCGATGGCCAATGGTTGGGTCAGTCAGTTTAGTGATGTCTTGCAAGTCGGTCGCCAAAGGAAAGGGTTGATGGTTGATGGTCGAGTCGTCAGTTTTGGGAGGGTGTTGCATGCACCCAAAGGAAAATGTCGATCTTGATAGAGTTAAGATCAACAACTGAGATTTCCCTTGACTTCCTAATCAACGAATCAAATTAAAAGGATATTTTAATAGTAAAATGGTCTTTTTTCTATGAAATTGTCATATTTTTGAAGGTCTTAAATTTTCAGAGCGATTTTGAGGCCCTAAACGACATTTTTAAGAAATCATTTTTTATGAAAATAGGGTGTACCTTTGATACACATTGTCTTTGCATCTTAAATAAAATAACTTAGAGATATTTTTCCAACAAGCTATCCCAAACACAAAATAGATCTTGTATGAGAAAGTTACAGTTGAAACAATTAAGGGTATATTTCCAGCACAAGTTTACTTCTAGAGGGCATAACTCCTTACTCAAAAGATAGTTTGGGGCACAAAAATAGTCTATGGAAATCTCATGGACCATAGAAGAAATCCATGGAGCCATATTTGGAATCTGGGTATTTAAAATTGTGTAGGGGAGAAGAAAGACACCTATAGCATACAACGATAAAATGGGAAAACAATCTAAACTTCCTCAAACCATAACTTTCAGCTCGGAGCTCGAATTTGGGAAAACAAATAGTTGTTGGAAATGTTTTGGAGAGGAGAAAACATTTAACCACACATAATTTTGAATTGGGCACTAAATTTTTATCATAAAATAATAAAGTAAATTCTGCAACAATGAGTGAGTGGAAACTGCAGCTTGTGAATGTTGTAACTTTTCACTCAGAACTTAGAATGAGGCATGAGTATAGTCGTTGGAAAGTTTTTTTAGAGAGGAATGTGTCCAAGGAATCATATTTTGGCTTCATGCATTGTGTTATTCATTAATTTAGATGAATAATAACCTGTATTCTAATTAATGATATGTTTTATAGTATGCATGTGCTAATATTAATTACTACATGCACATTTCTTGTAGAAGTAGAGGTACAAAAAAAAAATGGTTCTATATGAGGATTGGAACTATGGAAGATGCCTAGGGATATTAAAACCATGAGGAGGAGTTTATAGTTCTACATGTCATCATGGGAAATGTTGAGACAAAGTCTAATGGAAGAAGAAGTAGGCAAGAGCTTGTAACTATGAGAAGCCAACATACAGAAGTGCATATCTATAGGGAATATAATGAAATGATTATGAAAGATTAGGAAGAGATATTTCAGAGCCTAAATATGTTGCATATGAAAGTTAACAAAGACTCTGGAACCAAGCAAGTATCTAACACTAGACAAGTGACAACATCTAGATCCCAAAGCAGAAGGGATGATCATGGGAATGATAGGCATTCAAAAAGCATATGACATCATTCCATGAGGAAATACACTAGGATAACTCATGCAAGTTCAAGGCTAGGAAGCATCATGAGTATGTTTGCTATAAATAGGTAGAGAAGAAGTCCTGAGGCAGACATCTTGCAAGGTGAACCCAGGAAAATCAAGCCACCAACTTTCAATGGTGAGCATAGGAAAGGAGAAGAGTTCGAGGCCTGGTTGTTGGAGATGAAGGAATATTTCCAACTGCATGATTACCCCTCATGGGTAGAAACTATAATTGCAACCTACCACTTGCAAGGAAAGGAATCCATGTGGTGGGATCAACTTAAGCAAGCGAAGCACCTTGATGAGAATAAAATCGCATGCTGGAAGTTCAAAGTCTATTTCTAAGAGAAATATTTATCCAAGTGTTACTATGAAAGGAAGATGAAAGAGTCATTTGAACTCAAGTTTGGAAGCATGATAATGGATGAATATGAGAAAAGGTTCTTTGAATTTATGAAATATGTGGATTTCATAAAGGATGATAAAGTCAAAATCTGAAGGTTTCTAACGGGATTACCCTCTTTCTATAGTGACAAGATATAATATGATAACCCTGGGACTTTGGAGGAGGCCACAAGGAGATAAAAGAATGTTTATGAGAAGAGCATAGGAAGGTCAATTTTCCAAAAATATTGGAATGAAAAGATGAAGGGTAAAAAGGATCAAAGGCATAAATGTTTTAAGCCACCCTTTTTCAAAAAAAACTCCCATGAAAATCAACAATGGCAGTCAACCCAAAATGAGCACAAGACTGTAGATTCATTTGGGAAAATGCCAATGAAACAACTTGTACAATGTTTGGTATGTGAGGGAAATAATTTATATAGGGACTGTCCTCACAAAGGATAAATAATGAGGATTTTCCACAACATTCTGGAGGCTAAAAAAGTGGAATACATGGGAGGAAACATGCTAAGGATTTATGTAGCCTTGGACAACAATCAAGCATAATATCAATCTCCCATGATTGAAGTGGAAGGTGATATTGATAACTAACCCATAGCAATTTTAATTGATTACGGAGCTAGCGATGGTTACATAAACTATAACAATGTTGAAATATTTCACTTGTAAAGGAGTAATCATAAGAAATCTTGGTTAGTTCAATTAGCCACAGGGGCTAAGAGGAAAATCAATGAGTTAGTTAAAGATTGTCCAATAGAGATGAATGGACTAAAAAAAAAGGTAGATTTGAACGTCATACCATTGGGCTCATATGATTGTATAATTGGCATGGATTTGTTGGAAAAACACCATGTTATCCTATATTGTTACAACAAGGAAATCACTTGTATTGATGAAGAAGGGAAGCAAGGCAAGGTTCAAGGGATTCTAAGAGCTATAGTTGTTAGAGAAATTTCAGATATGTAGTTGAAAAATAGTTTTAGGAAGGGATTTCATATTTATGCATCCCATATGGAAGAGGAAACCAAAGATAAATTGGCAAGTATTGAAAACCATCTGGTCTTAAGGGATTTTGAAGATTTTTTTAGAGAAACCCCAGGATTTCCACCAAACAGAGACATTGATTTCTCCATCAATTTGGTGCCAGGAGTTCCTCCAATGTCTAAGAAACCTTACGAAATGGGCACGCTAGAGTTGAAAGAGTTGTAGGTGCAGCTTGAAGAGTTGTTAAGGAAGGGTATATATGCCAAAGTGTGTCACCTTGGGGTTTCCTAGTTCTTTTTATGAAGAAGAAAGATGGAACCTTAAGGAATTATATTGATTTTAGACAACTGATTAAGGTCACCATACAAAACAAATATCCTTTTCCAAGGATCGATGACTTATTTGATCAACTAAAAGGTGTAAGAATGTTTTCCAAGATTGGCTTGAGATTATATTATCATCAAATGAGTATAAAGGAAGAAGACGCCAACAAGACAACATTCAAGACAAGATATGAGTATTATGAATTCACAATAGTACCATTTCGACTATCAAATTCCCCAATTGTTTTTATATCTCTGCTGAATGGAGTGTTCAGGGAATACCTAGACAAGTTTGCAATTGTGGTCCTGGATGATATACTCATTTAATCAAAGATAGAGGAGGAACACAAGCAACATTTAAGAATGGTGTTGCAAGTTTTAAGAGAGAGTAAATTGTATGATAAGCTAAGTGCATATTCTATCAAAAGAATATTCACTACTTGGGGCATATAATTTCTGCATAAGGGATAACAGTTGATCCCAAGAATATAGAGGCCATTAGAGGATGTATGACACCAAGAAATATGATAGGGTTCTAATCATTAATGGGACTTGTTGGGTATTACCGAAGATTCATGAAAGGGTTCTCAAAGATTGCAAACCCAATCACTTCTTTGCAAAGAAGGGAGTGAAATTTTAATGGACTACCAAGTGTGAAGAGAGCTTTCAGTAGCTAAAATACATCCTAACAAGTGCACCAATATTGAATATTGCAGATACAAATGAATATTTTGTTCTGTGCACCAATGCATACAAGGAAGGGATTGGGGGAGTCCTCACACAAAAAGATCATGTGGTATGCTAAGAGTCTCAAAAACTAAAAGAGCATGAAAGGAATTAAGCTACCCATGATCTAGAATTAGCAACCATTATTCATACACTAAAATGTGGAGACATTACCTCATGGGAGGGGGGGGATGATTTGAGATAAGAATATACCACTGTGGTATGAAGAGTTTGTTTGGACAACCCACATTAAATGTCATGAAAACTAGATGGTTGGAATTCTTTAGTGAATATGACTTTGAAATTAAGCACATCAAAGGCAAAGAAAATCAAGAGGTTGATGCACTCAACAGGAGAGCACATGAGATGCATATTGCATCCAACAAAATTTACAAGATTGATCTAAAAGATAAAATTATTGAAGCAACAAACTATGATCAACAATATCTACAGATAAAAGAAACATTACAACAAGGTTATTTACAACATAAATTTAAATATTATGAGTTGCAAGAGGATAGGATACTCACGTATAAAGGAAAAACATAGGTGCCAAATTCTAGTGAGTTGAAAAATATAGTGTTTGTTAGGCAGAAATGTTGTTGTTTAATTCCATTGTAGTACTTGCCCAACTATTTAATTTTTCAATCCGAGGTTCATAGGCTTACGAATCACACACACTATATATGCAGGACTGAAGTAATCTAATCTAATTTGTTGAAATGAAATTAATCTAGGAAAGCATTGAAAGGCTAACTAGGAAAGCAGTAAATTATTCTAGGACAACAATACAACATGTGAAGAGTTGAATGATAAAAGACATATGTGAGCTCACACAATATATCAATCTCAAATTATATTAGAAGAGTCAAATGAAAAAGAATGAAAGAATAACAAAGCTAAGAATCCCCTTCTCCTAGTTACAAGACTAAATTATGAATTACATTCCTCCAATTATGAATAACATGATGCTCCTCATGAAAAGAGAACACTCTCTTATATACATGAGTGTCATAATTACAGATCCACTATTCTCTCAACTTCTTCCTTCAAATCCTCCACACATTTCTTGGATAAGATATGTCATCAAAACCTCCATGATGTTCTCCTTTGAATATGCTTGAATGATTATCTTCAAATCTCTTTCAAATCTTCGAAGATGTAATTCGAATTTGGGGATAGGTGGTGAATTTTGACTTTGTTGAAATCTTCAAATATGCATGCACACATCATCAAACTCATCCAACTTTGATATATAATGAGAATATGTCATTTTTCTAATATTTAACCATAAATTCACTTATAATACTAAAATGAATAAAATGGAAAATAATAAGGAGAAACCCAAATATTATTATGGAAATGGTATGATAAAAGGTTGATGGGATGATGAAATGTAATGAATAGTGAAGGAAAAGGTGGATGAAAAGTGACATTTTTGAGGCCCAACATACCCCCCAACTCAACTTGTTGCATGTCCTCATGCAACCATGCATGGATCTTCTTAAGAAATTTTTGCATTTAAACTATGGCTTTGATTGATGATGTCTTTTTAACAATGAATGTTTCCAGGGTATGAGATACAAGAGTAACAACATGTGAAATATGTGTAACAACATGTGAAATTTTCTTATGGTTGGTTCTTGTGTGACAACCATGAATACAAAAGATGTTGGTTCTTGTGTTAACAACATTCATTTCACTTATTTGTTTTCTTGCTGTAATAATTTAGCCATATACTCACTAAAAATAATAAGCTATCAATGTGCATAAAAAAGCATCACTGTGTATAAGAAAGCCTTTTCTTTATCTTTATGAATCATGCCAATATGTATATCAATCGAAATGTAACAAAGTGTCGTTGGAGAAGAAATGTTAGTGAATCATAAATGGAATTATGAGATGGTAAAATGGAATAATAGTATGTAGTGAATATAGGATCCCTCCCCCCCACCCCCCCAACTGAAGTGGTTGCATATCATTATGCAACTTGGCATAGGTTATGAAAGTGAAAAAGGAAATAGAGCATGGTGAGGGAATTTTCCAAAGTTATTCATTACTAGCAAATAAGGAATTACATGATTAAAGATTAGAAAAGAACATACCTTCACTTACCCAATAATGATGATGTAGTTGTTGCGGCTTCCAGATCAAGAAAACATGACTGGCGTTGTAGCTGCAACTGCTATAACTGTTGGAGTAAAGAATATGTGACTGTGACTGTTGGAAGATAGAAAGCGTCACTGCTGCAAGATCATGAAAATGTAACTGTGACTATAGTTGCAATGTTGTACTGTAACTATTATAACTGCAACTACTGTAGCTGCTGAATCAGAGAATGTGAAGGCAAATAATATGGAACTGTGGTACTCTCATAGATCTGAAATCAAATTGCTGTAACTATTGAGGGGATCATGAAAAAGTGTATAGTCTTCACCTACTACAAATCGATGGTACAATTATAGTCATGTGAATAAATGTGTCAATGTCGAGCATGAAGAGAAATCATTGGATTACCAGCCATTGATGAATGTCGTTAACCAATGTGAGACAAACTCACCAGTGATGTTAATGAGTGTCAAAGTACCCGAGTACATCTTGCAAAGTGAGAATGGATGTGCTCAGGTCGAGCCACTTTCAAGATTTGATGATCAAGGTACATTGATGTATTCCCATGATCGTCAGCGAGGGAACTTTCCATTAAGGCATGAAAGCCTCTAGGTACTCAAAAGGAACTCTATTCTATATCCCAGATAGGGTGTCAAGGTCGATGGGGCAAGACTATTGAAAGGTGGGCCTTAAGGAATCCCACATCAGTCAACACAAGTTTGTAAAAATATTGGTATGACTATAGATGTAAAGATCTCAGTAGCAACAGGGTTTATGGCAAGGCAATGCAATCATGGAAAGGGAAATGGTTTTATTCAGGAGGCAAACTGGAATGGAAAAAGAAGGCAAAAATGAACTAAAAAATATAAAGGAATGTATGCAACTCAGAAAAATAGGCGTGTGAAATCATGAGGGATTATTCAATGGAAGACGGGCTTCAACACCAGGATGATTAATCAGCTTTGAAGGAGAAATGGGATAGTGTCACAACATGAAATTTGGCAAAATGCAGAAGCAGCATGGTCGTTGTGTAACATCAAACATCAAGATGCGAAAAAAGTTGTTGTGTAACAACAAACATCAGGATGCGCAAAAAAGTTTATGTGTAACAATAAAATGTTGTTGTGTATCAGCGAAATGTTTCTATGTAACAACAAATGTCATGATGTTTTTGATGAGTAACAACTCCTTCAAGATGTCTATCAAACATGTTTTTCTGAAAAATGTTGTGATTCTTGAAGATCACTGCGGCATGGAATGCAAGCATATTGTTCCTGCAATCAATCTTGTGAGAGCAACGTAAGATGTAAAATGCAATACTAAGTACAAATGCGATCAATTTCAAAAATGCAATTATACCTGTTGTCTGCACTTGTTGGTTTCATCATTGATTGCTGCCAAAATGACTTTAAGAAAAACAAAGGAGTATTAAACGTAAAAACATGTATTGAAATTATGAGTCTGGTGATCATACCCATTTTATATGTAAAATCCTGTGAATCAAATGCACCATCCTATTTAACAAAGACTCTTTCCTTCACATCTTCATCTACACCCTTTATAGATTTACTATTGATGCTAAAGTTTAAATATTGAGAAGTTCTAGCAATGACCTGAAATAACAAATCAATTCTTAAAAATGCATACCTGAAACATAATACCAATACATTAAGTTGTACATCAGAGGATAGGTCTGATTCGGCAAATAGAAAGTGTGTCAATGGAGACCTAGACACATATGATGTAAATTGATCTTGGTTGCATTGCATGCTATGAGCAACCTCCGGATCTTACAGAAAACCCTGACAGAAGAATCCAATACTGGTATCTATAATCCCACAGCAGTAAATGCTTCATGTCATTTGCGAATAAGAAAGGCTCCAAGATGACCAGTTCGATTGCGCACATAATCCTGACATTTGGCAGTTGCCATCTTTTCAATCTTCAAGAAGAATTCATTCGTTAAAACATTGGAACATAAATGAGCTCTCAAAAGATTCTCGAATGCTTCCCTATAACTGTTCGATACCATCCTCCCGAACATCTTCTCATCGTTTTTTTTCTCACCTATGGAATTGGATGCAAGAAAAGTGAACCCGCTGAACAACTGGACTCTCTCCACAATATCAAATGATTTCGCCATCCTTAATATGTTCTCCAACTTCTCAACATTTGGGCAGAAGACAGGTAGGTTGAACGAATCCATTTTCTCCTTATTGGCAGATACCTGGTAGGCTGGTTCACTGATTGGGAAGATTTTGAACTCATGCTAGATGGGTTTCAGCCCCTATCTGAGGTTCTACATGATGGTTTTTCAAGACTGATATCTCGGTTTCTTGGGTTCCCTGGCCTCAATTTAAAAAAAAACATAACAACTGTAACAACCATCCATGAATCTTCGGTTTCTTTTGCCCAAGGTCTTTGATGAAATTGTCTCACACATACTTTACACATATTCCATTAAGCAATTTATTTCAATTGTCATAGATCTAGTATTCATTTTGTGCATGCACTTCCAATCTGCAAAACCCACCAAATTCTAGAGAAAACTTAAAATTTGCATCATGCCGGCCACACATAACGAATAGTGCCACACGACTTTGCAGAAGCTTTCACGCCACTGTAGAAAAAAACATATTCAAACTCAAAAGGCATAATAAAAACAAAAAAGTGACTTTCTTCTTTCTCGGAATGAGATTTCCAATATGCAATAACAAAACATTTCAAAGAGCATTTTCATAGTTCTGAAGAAGTCATTAGAGAGAAACTTATTGTACTGCATATAGACATTCCTGGAAAAAACTGTCACCCTGTCAACAGATAATTTCATCGATGAATTCGTTGGCTCATTACGTTCATGGATAAAAGCGTTTTCTAGGGCTGAGATCCAGGAGAATATTTAGCACAAAAACAACATATCAATTTGTTGAGTGGCATAGTCATGCTGTGACAATCAAACTGACATTCATAACGCTGGTTTTGCATGCCCTCGTGGAAAATTCGTGGAGGCTAACGGTTTTGAAAATAAGATCACCAGTCACACTATGAGAAATACTACACCAGCATTATGAAATGGGCATCTCTCCAACTGCACCAACAATCTGAGAACGCGTGGGTGTAGGGTGAGTGAAGTGAATGTTGTTCTTAGGGTTCTCTACCCAGAATTTGTTTGATAGCCTTGGTGGCCTCCACGTAATACAAGGAGATAAACCCGTGTCACTCTATGGCCTTCTTGATTTTTCTTCTGTAGGCAATCTCGATCCGACCATTATCTCATTCAGTCTATCTCCAGAACATAGGAGGTGGTAGACTGTGTCATCTACAACAAGCATCGTCTCTCTTTGACCACCAGGAATTCGTTGCTTCCTTTCACTATTTCTTCCAGCATCAGACCCAAGATGAGAGCGTGAACGTTTGCCACCACTCTCCATTGCAACCCAAAAAAACACTTACCCTTGCAATATCAAATGAATGGTCCTGCAGTTGTCCCGATGGTGGGCTGCAGATCTTACTCTACAAGAGTCGATTATAGAACAAGGGTTGAGACTGCAGTTCTCGAACAGTTTTTTTATTAGACATATTTTTGGCAGAAGAATCGACCCACCGTTTGGATGAATTAGTATTCATGTAGCATAATCACCGCATAACCACCGTTCAATATTATTCATGTTGAGAATCATCGTTCAATATTCACTATAGAGTTCACACATATTTTACCATTCAATTTTCACTGCAAAATCACCACGTTGTTCAATATTCATCGCAAAATCTATGAGTATCTGGTGATTCAAAGGGGAGAAAGTAAATGGAGGTGGAGTAGTGGTGATGGATGGCAGTGGTATTTGGGATTTAAACCGATGCATTTGTTGGTATTGTGTGAGATGGGTGTGGTCCGATACATGGAGAATCATCATGCTCTCCAGAGATGACAATGAGAGAACAATCCCATCCGATTGATTATCGAAATGTAAAGCAACAAGAAAAAGAATCGTCGAGAAGCAAAAAGTAGTTTTGGATCCATGAGACCGAGTTGGAAACCTTATTTTGGGTGACGGGTATGCCTAAATATTATGCCAGATGTAATGTTAGATATTGGGATGTTAGAGTCCACTTCATTGACACTCTAGTTTTGTGGAGATTGAATGCCACATTTTCAAAGAATGAGATCACTCAGATTGGTTATAGGAATCATAGGAGCAGATCCAGGAAATAATCCCTCAGATAGGTTATGGAAATCACTCAGCTTCCCAAAGATCTGTAAGATAAGTATAGATCATGCAGAGGTTGGAATTGAGAAGATCCAAGCGTATTTCATTACCCAAAAATATTTCCTCATACTTTGTAAAATAGGTATTTCCAATACAATTAATGAAAATCATCGTTAAATATGGAAGAGATGAATTGGATGTTAGGATATTTAGACACTTAGGAGTTAGTAAGATCTACTTGGTCTATTGTGTCATTAGGTAAAAGTGTGTTTTCTAGTGTGTTTCTTTAGTATGCATTAGTATGCATTTGTAGTTAGGAAATCCGACGGTCACGATATGTTCCCGACATAGAGTGATCCGACGATTCATACTCTCCTCGATCTTAATGACCATTGATCCATGGATTAACACCCAATTGGTCCATGATCTCTATTTAAAGAGCATGGAGGGTCATTTTCCGATGATCGATTGTGAGAAACTCTCTTGTAAAATCTCTTTGTAATCTTTTTCTTTGCATTAATAAACTACTCCAAGTGGCCGCATTGGTTGGGGCCGTGGATGTTTCCCTGTAGGGGTTTTACCATGTGAAAACATCGATGTGTTGATCTTTGATCTGCTTATGTGAGTGGTTACTGAAGGTGT
>JASDQU011401236.1:107266-125987 GCA_032191745.1 Picea mariana
TTAATAAACTGTTCCAAGTGGTCGCGTTGGCTGGGGTCGTGGATGTTTCCCCGTAGGGGTTTTACCACGTGAAAACATTGGTGTGTTGATCTTTGATATGGTTATGTGAGTGGTTACTGAAGGTGTTCATCCTTTGTTGGAATACCTGTGTTGTCAAACATTGGAAAGAAGATTGTGGTAAATCAAATTGATACACGATTAAATGACAACTGGATTTTAGTTTTGCAACTTTCGACAGGAAAATCTCTTTATTTAGTTGATCGTACAATAACTAATCCCATATAATTCTCACTTGCATATCATTCTAGTTACCGAAATTTGTGACAAAAATCACGTGTGGATTCTCATTCATCAGATGTGAGGAAAAGAAAGAGGACTTCACTAATCAATTGATTGCTTTGTTGTTTTCTATCATAGATCCAGGAGAAGACCACCGAAGTATTTTCTTATTTCGTTGTCACAATTGCAGGTTTTGTTTTTGTTTCCAAGCTGCAGGGTTAGCATGGGTGGAAAACGCAATTCAACTAATTGCAAGCAGAACACAGTTTCAGAAATGGACCAGACCAGAAGTTAAAAATGAGAAGAGCACAGGCATGACACTATTCAATCACTGTTACAACAAAAATGTCATTGTTACAGCAAAAACGTCATTGTTACAACAAGTAAACTTTCGTTGTAACAACATGAAAATGGTTGTTGTACCAGCATGTAGAAATTTCATTGTTTCAGCATGCTGTAACAACATGTAAAATTTCCCTGTATCAACATGTTGTAACAACAAAAATTTTCGTTGTATTAGCATGTTGTAACAACATGTAAATTGGTTTTGTTTTTATTCGTTAATTTTTTTTTTTTTTTACTGTGTTTATTTGCAGGTCAAAGGATGGACACAAAAACATTCATTCAAAATCATACCTATTTTCTGATCCTCGCGATCACACGAAGCATGGAGGAGAGCATACTTATTTAAAAAAAAAATAGAGCAAAAATGTTGTTTTATTCATTAGCCTACCTATTCTATGCTAATTGGGAATTAAATATTGGTTACGTGTAGGCAAATTTCCAGTGGAGCCAAGCATGCAACAATAATATCAATATGTTCAATGGCAGTTTTTCAAATGAATAATGGAAGTATTCGAGAGTGAATGAATCTAGTTGTTGTGACTACAAAATTTCTAAATAAAAATAAAAAAATGGAGTTAATTGAGTGCTTACCTGGAACCATTGCTCGATATAACTTTTGTAGGCGTGATTTCCCTCACTCAGATCATGCTGCAACTCCTCATTTTCCTTCTCCTCAAGTTCCTCAGATGTTGATTCCTCGTTCATTTCTGGAGGAGTATTTAAGCTCTAGGCTACTTTCAAGATATCGTCTTCCTGAGAAGAAGAAATCCCAGCTTTCGTAAGGATTTGAGCGAGTTGTTCCAATATGACACTCATAGTTAAATCACATTTGAAAAAGGGGTTCTTACAACACCCAAATCAAAATAAATAAATAAATAAAACGAAAAATCACACTTGCTGAAACACATGAAAACCTCTTCACAGTTGAAAAAATTGAAATTGCAGAAATTGGAATCTACACTTATGCTTGCAGGAATTGGAACACTCCCTACATGCCCTTACCCATATGTTAGCTCAGAGTTAGGAGCATGACTAAACAAGCTAAACCTCAATCCATCATGCTTCCCCGACAACGACGCCAAAATGTTAGGTAGAAATATTGTCGTTTAATTCTGTTGTAGTACTTGCCCAACTATTTAATTGTCAATCCGAGGTTCGTAGGCTTATGAAGCACACACATTATATATGCAGGAATGAACTAATCTAATCTAATTTTCTGAAATGAAATTAATCTAGGAAAGCATTGAAAGGCTAACTAGGAAAGCAGTAAATTAATCTAGGAAAGCAATACAACATGTGAAGAGTTGAATGATAAAAGACATATGTGAGATCACACAATATATCAATCTCAAATTATATTACAAGAGTCAAATGACAAAGCATGAAAGAATAACAAAGCTAAGAATCCCCTTCTCCTAGTTACAAGACTAAATTTTGAATTACATTCCTCCAATTATGAATAACATGATGCTCCTCATGAAGAGAGAACACTCTCTTATATACATGAGTGTCATAATTATAGATCCACTATTCTCTCAACTTATTCCTTCAAATCCTCCACAAATATCTTGGATAAGATATGCCATCAAAATCTCCATGATCTTCTCCTTTGAATATGTTTGAATGATTATCTTCAAATCTCTTTCAAATCTTCAAAGATGTAATTCGAATTTGGGGATAGGTGATGAATTTTGACTTTGTTGAAATATTCAAATATGCCTGCACACATCATCAAACTCATCCAACCTTGATATATAATGAGAATATGTCATTTTTCTAATATTTAACCATAAATTCATACACAAGAGAATGATTAATGCACAAGAGACTGGAATGTATAGGAGTGTCTAAGAGGGTTTCAAGGGGGAATTACCCATGTCTATTAATTCAACCCACATTCCTAAATTTTATTATCATTATGTATTAAACTTCTAATTTTCCCTTGAGTATAGAAGAACTCAATCATCAAATGCATGTAAGAGAGTGGGTGTGATAAGTCACATCCCATAGTTGTTTGGAGCATGGGGATTGAGTACAATCATCTCGGGGAAATATGTAAGTCAAGCAAGCAAGCAAAGAGAGGAAATTTGTATTGGCAGTTACAACAGTTTTTGGATAGTCATGTTTTGCATCAATAGCAAGCACATAGTAGGGAAGAACATATTTGGATCTAGAGCAACAATGGAGGGAGAATTCTGGAGCATATTTGGAGAAAAATACTGAAGAGACGAGTTTTCAAGCATGAAGAGTGAACTCCTGTGTGAGTTTAACTGTAACAACAAGTGATTGTGGTTGTTCTCCTAGTAGTTTTCCTAGCAGTGAGTTCCCTTGAGTTTCCCGGTAGAGAGATTCATGGTTACCTATGCCAGAGAGACCTTGATAAATTATTTACATGCCTAAGCGTTTGAGAGCAACTAAGGGGTACATTCCTCGGATTGGGTAGGTTGAGAGGAAGACAATTGGTGGAAAATCGGGATAGTTGTAGGAGAATGCCAGTGGGTTGTGGGATTTTCTGAGTTATGAGTGGATAGTGAGAGGCCAACCTCTTTTGTGGATTCCTATCCCCACTCGAGGGTGAATTTCTACTAATATATGGAACAAAAAGTCTATGGTTGGGTGGAATGTTTGTCCCAAACAACTAGTTGCACAACCGGCTTTAAAAGATAAGTGTTTTATCGTGTTTCTGTGTTGCATTATGAGATTAATTGTTGTGTATTAACTCTGTGTTTGAGAATGATTTATATGTTATTGTATTTGAGTTTATTAACTGCATTTTATGTTTATTTTAGTATGTTATATATGAATATAGTTCATAGTATCATCAAATGGTTAAAAATATATGTTTTCCTATAGTTGGTAAGCTACAGGATTAATTTGCAGAAAATTTTAATTTAATGAATATTTCTACACCTAGTGGACCTTGGTCGGGTTGGGGAGTGTTACAGGGGCCCTTAGATAAAATCCCCCCCAAATGGATCTAAATGATTCTCATGACCCTAAATTGAAGAGGGATAGCCAACCCTTCAAAAACATTGTCCCTAAAAATATTGGTAAAGGAAATTAATCCTTCCATCATTCTTTTGCAAGAGATTATGACAGATGGGGAGAAAACCATTCAAGAACTCTTCACATTTTTATCTAGATGGCATTTTTCTTTTATTGATGTTATTTAAAGCTCGAGGGGAAATATAATAGGATGGAAGAGATTCTCTTTTAACCTCACTAATTCTTGGGCTTTCACAACAGGTCTAGGGACTACCCCATTTTCTCTAGATCTTGGGAACGAGATTACATTGATGAATGCTTATGGGCCATATGTTGACATGATAGAGTACCGGAACAAGTTATTTTACATGGAATGGATAAAATTTGGGTTATTAATGGTGGGGGGGGACTTGAGTTTTACTTGAGGGGCGTCAGAGGTATGGGGACCAACTACATAGGTGGATTTTCTTGCTAGTTGTTTTATCAATTTTTTGGAAGAATTAGACCTACTAGATGTCAAGCCAACAAAATTGTCTCCAACCTAGAGAAATAAGTGATTCAGAGAGGCTTCCCTTGCTAAGAGACTTGATCGGTTCCTAATTTCCAAATCTATCCTTGATGAAGTAAATTAGTTAAGACAATGGGTTTTTGCAAGACATGATTGTTATCACATCCCAGTCATATTGGAAATAGCCTCTCCGCCCAAGAGAAGTATGCCATTCCTTTCAAGATTAACCCTCAATGGATAAAATATAAGAGTTTATAAACAATGTTAAATAATTATGGGAACCTTATAATGGAAACTTAAGATATTCTTCTTCTATACAGTTCCACCAAAACCTAAAGAAATCAAATAAGGTATCTATGCAATGGGCCAAAGAAAAGAAGCAAAATGATGACAAAACCCTCAAAGAAGTGGAGGGAGATTTCCAAGGTCTTTAAAACAATGAAGGTTTTTGTTTTTTTAATAGAAGAACAAAATTTAGAGGTCAAATTATTGGAGGACAAAAAAAAGAAAATCTTCCTAGAAAAAAGAGAAAGAATGGCATCTTAAAACCAAAGATTTATGAATTTAGGTAGGAGATGAAAATACAAAGTTTTTTCACATATTTCCCAAACACAGAAGAAATACTAATTTAGTTTGTAGAATTGAAAATAAATATGGTTCATGGACACAACATTTTAAGGAAATAGCTATAGAGGGTGTAAATTAATTCTCAACCCTTTTCAAAGAAGACTCTCATGCAACTATAATATAGGTAATTAAATTGTCAAATTCTTTTGCAAGATTTGTTAGTCCTAAAGACAATCATGCTTCGATGGAGGAAGTGGGGAAATCAAAGTTTCTTAGTGCTCTCCAAAGTTTCCAAAAGGAAAAAATTCTAGGGCGAAATGGCCTCCCAGTGGAATTATTTTTAAAATGCTTTGGTTTTATGAGAGATGATTAAAAGAGGGTGGTAGAGGATACTAGAAAAAATGGGAAGATGTTAGGATCCTTCAACACAACTTTTCTTGATTTGATCCCAAAGGATGACATTTCAACATCCATTGGGAGATTCAAGCCAATCTCTCTATGAAAAGGTATATTCAAAATCATCTCCAAGGTAATTGCAAGGAGATTAAAAAGAATATTGTCATGGAAAATATCTAAAGAATAGGTGGAAGACAAATTCATGAGGCTATAAGGATTTCTCAAGAGGGTCTACATTCAATTAAAATCAAGAATCAAAGGTCAATGGTGATCAAAGTGGACCTCTCCAAAGCTTATGAGAGGGTAAGATAGTTGTAGCTTAGACTAATTCTCATTCATTTGGGTTTATGTCATCAATTTGTAACCTGTGTAATGAATTATATTACTTATGCATCTTTTGTTGTCCTAATAAATGGGGAAATAACCCCTTTCTTTAGACCCAAAAGAGGCCTTAGATAGGGGTTCCCCCATCTCCCCCAATATTTCTACAAGTTGTTGAAGGACTAAGTAAGCTCCTAAAGGAGGTTGTAGCCAATGGTAGTTTCAAAGGAGTTCATATAGGAACTTCATGCAATATCAAGCATTTATTGTTTGCAGATGACATCTTGATTTAAGTGTGGTTGAAATGTTCAAAGATATCATGAATTTTTTTGAAAAGAAACATGTATGACAACAAATCTTCAAAAAATGATAATTTCTTTGTGGGGCTTTTCTGAGCAGGAGAATATATTTGTTTCACAAATGTTTCTATACCAATAGGTAGACTTAGATCAAGGCCTAAAATACTTAGGTTTTTACCTAAAACCAAATATGTACAAAAGAGAAGATTGACAATGGTTGAGGGCCAACGTGGAAACAAATATTAATTATTGGTGTAATGGATGGATATCTTATGGAGGGTGGCCAATTTTGATCAAAGCGGTTACTGAATAAAATTGAGTGTACTAGATTTTGCTTGCATGGATACCGAAAGGAGTTCTAGAAATTATCATAATTTTATGCTATAGGTTCCTTTGGTATGGAAAATAAAAGAAAAAAAGTTTTGTCCTTGTGTCATGGAAGAAGCTAGCGCTACTAAAGGAAAATGGTGGCTTGTGTTTGAAGAAAGATTTTTTCTTCTCAAAAGAACTAGCAACAAAAAATGTTTGGAGGTTGACTCAAAGAATTGGGTTGTGGTAAAGATTATAACAACTAAATATATTGCTCCAGACAGTGTAGAGGAATGAATTAGAAATCCAATTAAGTGAATACATGTTGCCTTAAATGTGTGGAGAGTTGTACTTTCCTCTTTTATGTTGGTGGGAAATTGGTTGATATAGCAAGTGGTAAAAGGTGACAAAGTGAAAATAGGTTTGGACCCTTGGATTGGTAGCAAAGGTAGGCACAAGCTATCACACCAATTGACACATGAGCTATGCAACAAAGGATATTATATGTTATGGTAGGTTGTGAACTAGGCCAGAACAACTATATGTCACAAAGCTTGGTTGTAGTGGAGCGACTTAGGCATAAGGGAACAAAATGCAAGAGAATGGAAAGGTACATAGATTCTCTAAAAGATAGAAACATCCAAATCAAAGAGGAGGAAGACCAACTAGTTTGATATCTAAACCCATCTAGGGAATGTGTACCAAATTAGGATATAAGGTTCTTGATGAGGAGGGCAGAGAGGATGTTTATGTTCGGTGGTGGAAAGTCATATGGAAACTTAACAACCCTCAAAATGAAAAAAATTCATGTGGTTGATCTTGAACAACATGGATCCTACCTGGGATATTTTGCAAAAAAGACATTTTGTTGGGCCTGGATGGTGTAGCCTATACCAACAAGAAGAAGAGACATATGCTCATCTTTACATGACTTGCCTCTTCTTTAGAATTTTGGAAGGAAGTGGAAAGGATGATAGGGCACCAAAACGTTTGGGTAGGAGAAAGTATTGAAATGGTCTTTCATAATTGGCATGACAACAAGGACTTAAAACATATTAGAGCCCTTCCCTTAAACATTGCATGGGTAGTCTGGTTGGCCTGAATTCTGAAGTTGTTTGAAAACAAAAAGACCTTTCCTTTAAATTGTACAGTCCATGCATTAAATATCCCTAATGTATATAAAAAAATCCAAGATAAACATAATTTTCACAAATACAAGGAAATGGGAATTAATAAGTTCATTCCTTGGGATTTCTCTAATGAAGCCTCACAAGAAACTCCACCTAGGGATGGAGCAGGTGGAATATTGTTTATAAATACAACACATAACATTTCATCTAAAGCACCTTGGATGGGGTGACATATGGCCAGCTAGAGATCGTTGGCGTGCAGGCAGCCAGGGGAGTTATTATCCCCAACCACCATCCAAACTTCCAACCTATTTGAATGACGGGCTCTTGCGTTGTAGTTATGGTAGTGCGTCGACTCACCATAGGGAATTTAATGGATCCTCATGCAAACCAAAGATGCAGTACTGGAGAATGTACTAGACTATGAGTTGGTGTCACTTCTACTTTCATGGCGCTCCTTACAGTCATTTCACCAACCATTACAAAGGTAAGAGCCCTCGGGCATTCTGTCATTATCCAATTTTAGTCGGCTCTCTGGTTCTTCTTGCACTCCACACCTTCCTGTTGCGAGAATTCCCCTGTGGTATCCACAACTATGTTGGTCACCCTCTTTAGTTTCCATCTCACAAGCGTTGTACCTCTAGCCTGGTTTTCTCTAGACCGAAGCTCTATTTCGCCTCCTTGCCCCAATCTTTGTTGCAAATCCTCCACCATGCCCAAAGAGCGTGGAAATCCCAAAAGGGGGCCACAGTATTATAGCTTCATTACTCGATGCAACCACCCTGATCCCTCGTAGCCCTCCCCTCCAACCACCATCTCTCCTGGCATTGGCTAGAATTGGCTTGATTCTCCTTTGCCTTCCCTCAATGCCCCACACTCACCTCCACCACTCTCTTATACCATGCTGAATCCTGGAAGTTTCCCTGTGGAGGAAGAAATTCCTCCTCTAGAGATGCAGCCTTTGGAGCCCCTACCTAAACCTTGCATCATCACCAAACCCCAGGCCCAACCCTTGGAGCAAGGTGGTTGCATGGTGGAGGAAGAAATTCCCCCCAGTTGGCTAACAGATTGGATAGCCCAGAACACAAACCTTGTACTGGCCATGGAAGAAATTCCAACAACAACTTTTGATGTGAATACAACTCCTCACGAGGATACAGTTGGGAAAATTGAGCAGCCTTTTCTCACTCCACACCATTTTACAGACGACCACCTTCAGTTGATCTTTGATATGAAGCGGAGCATGGAGGACCAAACTCATAATCAACGCATCCTCAACAAATGCATGGACCTCCTGTTCGACTCCTTGTCGGATGCACCGGATAAAATGCGCTATCTGACCTGCGGACAAAGGTTCATCTTCACCTACAACCCTGATGGACGCTCGGGGTTGCCAAACTTCTAGCTTATCTCTCTTTTTTCATATCGGGAACCGACTTCATCTTTTTTCAGTTTTGTTAAATTCTCTGGTGTATGGCAACAGCCATGGTAGACACATTTTCTGGTGCATGATATTAGCCACGTCATACATATGGAGCATGAAACTTGTCTCGTTATATTTTAGAATTTCAGGGATGGTTTCCAAGTTTTTCTGCAAGCCACATGTTCTGGTTTCCCTGCTGTGTCGGAACATGTGGCAAACAATGAACATTGTATTGTTTTGATGCTTTTAAGGTAATATATTTCTTTCTTTTATTTACAAAAAAAACATTTCATCTACATTGCCATGAAACCAATAATTAATGTGAACTAATGCCAACTCTCAAATTGGTCTTGAGGTTGGCTCATAAAGATGGGGTCTCAGACATTCAAACATGTGGAGATTCTTTGCTAGTTATTTAATGGATGCATAAGGAAATAGTATTGAGGAACTTCATGTTACAACCTCTATATAATGGCATTCAATTCAATGCTTTTATCAAATTTCTCACACATTTCTTTTCCACATATCTATAGGGACATAAACAAAACTATGGATGGACTTTCCAAAGAAGGAACAAGGTTGGATCGTTGATCTATGGCTCTAAAGTTGGGATGATTTCGTTTTACTATTTTTTCATATATAAAGATGAAATAATGTGGTGACAAACAATCAATAAAAATAGACATTTTTAAAGGTGTTTTTGAGTTAATGAATGAAAATTGTATTTTAAGAAGCTGAAAAATAATTATGATAATTCAAAAGATACAATTACAAAGCAAAGCAGGTTGATAAAATTGATAATCCTTTTCAAAACAACATAAGATTGTAACAAAGATTTTTAAGAATGCTATAAACTATAAATTTACAAACTTAAATATATATAGAATGATTAAATCTCTCTAAATATAAAAATCTAAAATTTTTGCTTGAAAATTTGATATTATCGAATTTAAATTCAAAATAAATATAAACTATTTTATTAATTTTAATTTGACTTGCTAAAGATATTTAGCACAATAAAGATTTATCCCACATCTAAATGCACATACCCTTTTGTTTTAGGTGCAATAAAACAATTTGATATAATTATCTAAAAGATTTCTCCTTTTTAAAACCAACCTGTTTTTGTTAAGGATAAAGAGAACGACAAAGTGTTTGCCAAAATCAAAGAATCTGGAACGAGAGAGTAAAACAGTTTTACATCTTTGGACTGTTGGCAGAGGAGTGCCCTGCCACGGTGCAGACTGGGGTTCGATTCTGGGCTGGTGCACCATATCATCTCATTAATAATTTAATAACATTAATAATCTTGACAACTTGATAAATATTACAGAAGGCAAAATGATATCTCCGTTGTCGTCTAGTCCGGTTAGGATACCTGGTTTTCACCCAGGCGACCCGGGTTCAAATCCCGGCAACGGAAATTAATATACTTTTCTGTGATTTTGAAGAGATTTATTGTTCTCTATTGAACTATTTTTTTAATAGGTATACAACAGATCCAACTATTTTTTTAAGAGGTATACAACAGATCCAGTTCAGAATATTTAAATTAAAATAACTTAATAAGTAGTTTCTTATCATTTTCCTCCTATCAATTAGAGGAGCTATATCTTCAAACGAAATAAGGGAAATAGGTTCAGTTTGTGTACTTACTAATTTATTCACTTGTAACTAATTTCTTTACTAACTAATTTACTTGTCAAAATAATCTTAAAATATCACAAATAACTTAATAAGTAGTTTCTTATCATTTTCCTCCTATCAATTAGAGGAGCTATATCTTCAAACGAAATAAGGGAAATAGGTTCAGTTTGTGTACTTACTAATTTATTCACTTGTAACTAATTTCTTTACTAACTAATTTACTTGTCAAAATAATCTTAAAATATCACAAATACATTCAAAGTCCTAAAAACCTTTAAGAAATTTAAAATATATCATTTCAACTATTTGATTTTACCATTTTAGTAATACAAAACTTAATCTTATTTAATTCCAAAAATATATATACAAATAAAACTAACTAATTTACTAAAATTTATTCAAATTGAGTTTCTTCACTAACTAATTTATTTGTCAAAATAATCTTAAAATACCACAAATACATTCAAAATCCTCAAAAACTTTTGAAACATTTAAAATACATCATTTCAACTACTTAATTTTACCATTTTAATAATGCAAAATCCAATCTTATTTAATTTTACCATTTTAGTAATACAAAATTCAATCTTATCTAATTTCAAAAATATATACACAAATAAAACTAACAAATTTACTCAAATTGAGTTTCTTAAAATAATCTTAAAATACTACAAATACATTCAAAATCCTAAAAACCTTTGAAACTTTTAAAATACATCATTTCAACTACTTAATTTTACCATTTTAATATTGCAAAATCTAATCTTATTTAATTTCAAAAAAATATATACAAATAAAACATCATCAAATATACATTTTTACCTTACTTTAAGTGAATTTTAAAAAAAAAACATTTTTACCTTACTTCAAAGAGAATTTTCTAAAAAATAGTATTGAACCCCCCCAAAAAAAGCCATTGAAATTAAGAACAATCCAACAAAAATTCTATTAAAACAAGAGTGTTAAAATGAACAACCACACTTTAAACCAAAAAAAATGGTGTTTTTTTAACTCCAAACATTAATGCAACAAGATTGGTCTCCACATCAAGAATGTGTGTTTCTCCATGCCAAATTAAAGCAACAACCAATAAAATTTATTATAAAATTATCATTATGAAGAGGATATTATTGTGATCAATCAATCATATAAAAGAGTCATAAGAAGGGAACTATACCATTATATAGTGGAGATAAGTAGACAATGGAAGTCTTTAAACAATATGGACTCAAATAACTTCATAACCAATGATTAATCCAATAACACTAGTGGGCATTTCTATAATTTAAAATTCAATTGTTGTACATATTGGAAGGTGAGAATTATTCAATAATTTTTTTTAAGGCAAGAATGTTAAATATCAACAAACACATTTCAAACCAACAAACAAGAAGACCTAACCAAGTATTTTCTTTTGATAATTCTAAACATCAATGTGACAAGCTTGGTCTCCACATTCCTAAATCTATCCATGCCAAAAGCAACGAGAAATAAAATTGTCATAAAATAATCATTAAAAAAAAGATTATCATTGTAGTCAATCAATCATATCAAAAAATCACATGCAATGGGAACTATAACACTATATAGTGGAGATAACTAGACAATGGGAAGTCTCCAAACAACATGGAGTCAAATAACATCATAACCAATGATTAATTCAATACCAACAATGTTGATAGTGAACATTTTTATCATTTATGTTTCAATTCTTATCTATAAGAGAAGTTGTTATCATATGTATTAGTGTGCTAATTAGCTAGAGAGTGAAAATGGCTCCTATCATCATGACGAAGACATCAATATAGCCAAGATATGGATGATCAAGGTTATGTTTCTTGTTGGTCTATTATATAAGAAGAATTAGACGGTGAAGGTTTTGGTTCCTATTGATATGCAATGGAAGAGTTGGGTGGTATGAGATTTGGATCTTTTGGACCAATAATAGTGGAAGATTCATTGAAACCCTCATCTATTGACAAAAAGGTATGCTTGTGCTAGTCTTATACTGAGCTTAATAATAATGATAATATCCTATGTTTACCAAGTCCACCACTTGTGCACATCATTGATCAAAGTAATTAAGAACTTGTGATGTTACAAGGCATTACAAAACAATAATGTCAAAAAAATATTGTTCATTGATGACTACTAATGCATGAGAAGATGCTTAAAAAAGAGGAAAGATAATTTTATGATTAAAAATGAATCTTCTTGTAATGTGTCAAGTATTACTTTTTCCTCTCCTACTTCATGCATAAACATTTGACCAATAAGAATTATGGTTTATTTCATCTTATTAATAAAACTATCCAATTATCACTCTATTCATTATTCTTCTTAAAACGGTAAAAGAAACCAAACTCTGTAATTTCTTAATGCATTTCATAATTAAACTTTTATGTAATTTTTAATTCACTAATTTTTTAACTAATTTTTATTAAAATCTTACAAACTTCTAATTGTTCTTAAAATCTTGGTACGCATTAATAAATTTAAAATCATCATTTTAAAATGAAGCAATATTATCTTGGAAAATATCATTATTACTCAAAATTAAACATATAAATTGCTTATGGCTACAAGTTCAAAGGGGTAGAGATTGTATGACATAATGGACTTACCTATAAAATGATTAGATAGCTACATCTAAAGGCATTCAATTGAAACTTAAGGTGAAGAGGATTAATAACCATGACTCGTTGGAATAAGAGGGCACCCTTCCTATCATGTTATGATATTTTAGTGATCCAATTTATTGAGGGAGTATATGTATAAGACCATAAGTAACGGATAGTATGCTACAAGCCCCTTAAGATATACTCTCTATAATTATGAGGCTCATTACCAAGTGAATGTTGTTTTGAAGCATAAATTGTATGGTAGAGAGAATAAACATCGTTATTGGTAGACACAATTGTTAAGATGAAGATCGTTTGATTAGCCTCAATAAACTATGAAATTGAGATAATGACAAATTCTTAGAAGACTAAGTGGTAAGATAACACAATATTTATTTCTTACATTTGGTTGCTCATGTATTCAGACATTCTTTCTTCCTTAGCACACTAAATCTCACTCATTTTGTTTTCCTTAGTGCACCAAATCTTATTCATTTTATCTTGTTTAGAGCACCAAATCTTTGTTTAGACATTTGTATTTGAGCATAAAAAATTTCATGGATGGCCTCAACATGATGACATTGTCTTGTCTTGCTATAAAGAAAGAAAAAAATTGCAATAATTGTAAGAAAAATATTTGGTCATGACCAGAGATTTTATACCATTTATAATTAGAAATAATGTTTCATATGAATATTGTCAAACTCAATCAACTTATAATCTATGGCTATATGTCTATTGGGGTTTAAAATTAAGTCATCAACATGATAACACTTTGTCTTAACCCTTAGACGACAACCCAATGAACTTTGTATCGCTTATCATTATTATTGACTTCTAAAATACAAACAACATTGATAATTAATTCTTCATTATTATTATTGTTTCCTTCTAACATAAAAATAACGTCGTTGGTTCTCTATTTTCTTCTTGTTACCACCCAAACTAGAAGCCTTTGTGGGGATGATTTTGGGGATAAGCACAATACGAGAAATGCACCATTGTTGCTTAACACAATCTCCCCTTCAATTTAGGCCATCTTCTTGAAGCCACAGGGTGTTACACATTATTTTGGTCACCCCTGTGATCAACTGACGATATGTGTATGACTCACTTCTTTGTTCCCTGAAGACACTAAATGAGACTTTATCCATGAGGAATTGAACCATCTTCCTTTTTTGAAAAATAATATCAAAGGAGATCATCACACCCTACTAAATGCTTGGGGTGTGATGATGTTTGATCGTCGCATACTGCACCAAAAATGGATTGTGACCTCACCACAGGTTGCTTGTGCATAGGGTGCGACGATGCTCAAACAAGAGAAAAAGATGAAATTCACAAAATTTCTAGAAGGGAATCTTCTAGAAGATGAGGTGGCCTCCAATCGGTTTGGAGCTTACTCGCTTATATGATTTAGTGGGATCATCCTAATATCCTCATCCATCCCTCTTTCACCCTATATAAAGAGGGATCTCTCATGGGAAAGGCTAGGATGGCTTATGCATGAAGGATTGTGCTAAAGATTGTACTTGTGATAGCTTTGCTTTAGCTTTCCAAGTCAAGTTGTGAATACACTTCATCAAAAGCATTGGAGCAAAAGTGTGCGTGTTGAAGCAAAGGGCCATTGGAAGGGACCTTGCAACATCAAGGCATACGTTGTATTCTCCACTTTCATTAATATAATACAATGATACATTTCTTCCCTATAAAAGTGTCTCCATTTTTATTGTATAACTCCTTGATCTTATACATAGACTTCATTGGAATATATATATCGTTGTTCTCTCTCTTTGTTGGCTTGTGCTTCTTAACAGGTTCAACATCCCACGAATCCAAAGATGGAGCAAGGACGACACTATCGAGGATCAAACGTCGTTTAAATGGTATGTCATTTGTCCCTCTCTAAACTAGTTTACATTACAATGAAATATAAGGAGAAGCTTGTATTCTACTATGTTTTGTTCTAGCTTCTTGTTGAAGTTAGGGAGATTCGTTTGTGTCTGCACTTACCGATTTGTCCAATAACAAAATTGGTGACCATAATAGGGAATGCCCTCTTTTGGATTTTACTTCCTTTTTTCTTTTAGCTTGCCTTCTTTTGGTCAATTTCATTCTTTGAGTCTTTGGGTGATCCATATTGACTCCCTGGTCCTGAAAGTTCATTGAGAAACTCTATCTTCTTTTCAATGTTTCCTTATTTGAAGTCATCATCGCACCCTGCTTGTGAAAACCAGGGCGACGACGTCGCACTGTTTTTTTCCTATTGCCTGCGACGATCCTTGATCATCACACTGTGCTCTTCTACACCCCGCGACGATTCTTGTAGAAAGATTTTGGAGTGACAATCAATTTTTACTCTTTGCCCAGATTTGTCATCACTTCTTGGAATGAATTTTTGGTCCCGGTGAATGATTATTTGTAGCTTGGTTTGCATCTTTAGCCTGAATTTGATTATTTCTCAAGTATCAAGAGTCTTTTTCATAAGCTTCATAAGTTTTATATTTCACTTCTTATTGCAAGGGTATAATCTCAAGGATTTGTCCCTGAGTGCTTGCTAGATAAGTTGTTATTGATATTTCTGAGTTTTGGATTGTTGATTGATTGGAAAATGATTTTTTATTACATTAAACAAATAATTTTTCTTACTTTTTCATTTTTGCTTCCATTATGAGTTTAGTTTGGGAAATTATGTGGTGAGTGCATTTATCTTCTTGGACAACTTTTTCTTTTTGAAATAGATCTTTGCTTGTATTTAAAAAGAATTGAAGTTTATTCTTCTATTGGTAGTCTTTACAAAAACAATTTGCATTCAAATATTTGTTTAAAAAGAGAACATTGGAAAATTTGGTAGCTTTGATTCTTAGAGATCAATTTCATTCAAAGATTGAAGAAATTGTGTTTTGTAACTTGCTGTATTATGGAAAAACAAATGTTTTTCCCTTATTTAACTAGAGTTCATCGAACAAAAAGATTGTATCTCATCTCTCTTTGCATATTGTTGGATCAAGGTCAAATACTTCATCATTTTCATCTTCGTTTCCTTTTTGAGTAAGAAACAACCATTGAAAATCAGTGTAATTTTAAAAATCTATCTAGCAACTTTTATTTTCTAGAACTTTTTTACACCAACATTAGCTAGGGATAGCGCTTTGGAATAGGTTGTGAGGCACACTCTCCAAAGCATCAAAACAAACGATATTTTCTTGTGATAGGGAGAGTTAAATCCACTTGCTACATGTTGTCCTAGGAAGCCCTTCTAACACAAGGGTCAATCACGAGGTCGCATTATGGATGCCAGAGTTACTCACCCTACTTTGTTGGTCTTAGTGTAGATATTGCGCATATTATTGGGTGTCACTTGAGAAGAAAATGATGTGCGGACCTTCTCGAGGTGATTTCGGGCTTAGATACCTTTCCCTTGCGCATGGATCAAATTGTCGACTGCTTCCCCAAGAATTATTGTCGTAATTGGTAACCTTAGTAGCCTATCTCCTTAGAGTCTTTACACGAGGTGAATGTGGAGGGGAAAGTATTCACGGTACATGGAATTGACATTGACCAAACTCACTCGAGCTCCTTGGAGAGTATACCCATGATTATGTGTGGGAGCTTGCACCAGGGTGTAAGTCCATTAAGCAGGTCGTCAACGTAACTTTTCCACCTGCTTTATTCTAACCCCTTCTTGTCTTGATCTCGTGACATTGGATTTCATCACCAACTAGTGATTTTGAAATAAGAAGGTTTGTTTGCATGCTTGATATCTAGTTTGTATTAGTGGAGTGTTGTTTGTTTCTCTAGTTGGCCATATATTTATTTCATTATTTTATTTTGTGTGGCCAACATCGGCCCTCATCGTTCATGTAGGATGCAAGGGTTACCTCTGGAAGAGCCAGAAGAATACACTCCTTTGCTTCCTAATTCACCAGAGGGTGATTTTCCTGAAGGAGCAGTCAATAACGACATGTCCTCTGAGATTGGAAGCTCTACTCCATTGGTAGAATCAACACTTCCTGTAAATCCGTTATTGAATGTTATACAAGATCCAATTTTGCTCTGAATAAACTCTTTAGGAGACATTGTTGTTGAAGACTATACTAGAATACCTACCAGACCTTATGCAGAGTCTGGTGTGGATGATCCACCCTTTCAGAGTGAATCATTTAGAAATTTGGTTCATTCTACTGGAATTTTTAATCCTAGCTCAGTCCTTGTCCGTTCTTTTTGGAGGACCTCCTCAGGACACGATATTTTTGATAGACTAGGAATGAGTCCTAACCAACCTATGTCATCACATACACCTATTACTTCCACTGCTTATAAAGTACATTTAGATCATTTTACTGGCATGACAAGTAATGTTGTTACGGTTTTAGACCCATTGCTGGTTGGTACACATACCATTCTTCCTCTCTAGCTCACTAGCTCTACCTTGGTCCCACAAGTTACACATTCTTCTGTCGGAAGTACAATGGAAACTCAAGATCCTATTGGAACACCACTTCTGCTTAGATAAAATTCCTCACTTCCACCTGGGTATAACGCTCTTAATCATTCTACTGCTAATCCTACCCAGGGTCCATCCGAAATAACTAATATTTTTGTTCCACTTGGGTATAATGTTGCTAGAATTTTTGTTCCCACACCTACCTAGGTTCTATTTGGAGGGCCTAGCATTCCTCCACCACCTGAAGGATCTAATCGGCCTGTCCCAAGTAGCCCCACTCCGCTTGGAGGCACAATTCATTATGTCACTTCTGGTTTTCAACTTCCTGGTGGAGGTCAACCTCATCTTGGGGAGAAACCCAAAGTTGGGGGTCATAACACAGTCCTTCCTGTTGGAGGTCAACCTCAAGTTGGGGTGCAACCCCAAGTTGGGGGGCATACCCCATTTTATGGTCAGTATAAACCTAGATTACTAACTCAACCTTCAAATTTTCCTTTCCAAGGCAATCAACAACCGCCTGGGGGAAAAACTCTTCAACTAAACTCTTTTGTACCCTCTAATCTTGGGCAACCTTATCTAGGAACAGTAAATCCTACGTGGGGTCAAGCCTATCAATCTAATGCTCCTTTCCAAGGTGGCATACCGAATCAACCAACAAATGTTGGCTACTTGATTCAAAACCCTCCACCACCGAATTTGATAGGACCCTTTAACTATTTACAAACCGCTTATGGTCCAACTAGTATACCTACGGGATTGCCTCCCCAAAATTACCAATTTCCTCAAGTGAACAGACAATTTATGTTTCTATCTACTTTGTATTTACTGGATTTATCTAGGATTTTGAATGATCCTATTTTGCATTCTCCTTATTGATCAGTCAAACATGCANCAGACATTCCTAAGTTTGATGGTCGGTCGGGAGAAGAACCAAACAATCACGTTATGACATTTCATCTTTGGTGTTCATCCAACTCCTTTATGAATGACTCCATCCAATTACGTCTTTTCCAATAGACTCTTATGGGTTCAGAAGACAAATGGTATATCGAATTGCCACGAGGATTCTTCAATGAATTTAACACCTTAGCTATGGATTTCTTGATGCATTACCAGTTATCGATACGATATGAGACATGAACCGAAATTTTGAGTTCATTTAAATAATCCTCTTCTACTCACATTTCTGATCATATTCATGAGTGGAGGAGGAGACGATGATTAATCAAAGTTCCTATTCCTGATCAATTATTGGCTGAGTGGTTTATCAAATCACTCATCAGTCCTATAGCCTGTGATGTTTCCATGGGTGGTGTCTGTTGGATTACTGAGAGGGAGGGTGAAACAGTAATAGCGTAATTATAATCCTTTTTCTTCAAATAATCCAATTGTTATATCAATGTAGAATTATTATCCAATAATGAGCAATAAGAAATGAACAATC
>JASDQU011401237.1:0-13750 GCA_032191745.1 Picea mariana
AGCTCCTTTAATATTCCTCTCATGACAATGATAGTAGAATTGGTTCTAAAATTACCAATTGTAGTCAAAATACCAAAATAAAGTCAAATTGGTGTCCAAGAGTGCAATCTAATTATTTTTGCATAAGTATCAAACATAGAAGGTTTTGTGTAATTGAAACATCAATAAAAGGTTTTGATATAATTATTGAGCTTTGTGGTCCCAATGAAAAAATATTGTTATCAATAGGCTATCTTTCATATTCTTTTGTATCACTCGATCATTGTTTCATGATTCTGTTACCTAAGCCATAGTAAGCTCCTTTTGTTTCTTGTTTCTTGATTCTATTATCGGTTTTCTATATTTTTAAATTTAGAGGTACTCCTAAAATTTTCCTTGGTCAAGCTATGGTTCAAAAACTCTAGCACATGCATCATTGTGCACCAATAATAGATTGAGAGGAACATGAAGAAATTGATATGGATGAAGAGGATAATATTGAGGATCACATTCTTGCAGATAAATTGGATAACTCTTAGGGGATATACTTCAACATGTTTCTCTTAAGAATCTTGTTTTTGTCGAAACTACCTCAATTTTTATGGGCCATGATCATTGTGATGTCAAGAAATACGACAATCTTATTGTCCTTGTGTATGGACAATTCATACCATCTATGAGCACAGAGTACCATTTATATAAGATAAATTGGTAAACAATTATTCATAATTAACACACCTAGTTAAGGTGTTCTAATAAATGCCCCTAGCTGCCATATCCAAAAGAAAGGAAATAGAATTGTTTCAAGCTTCTATTACCTAAGCCACGATAAGATCCTATTTTTTATTGTTTCTTGACTCTATTATCTATTTTCTATACTTTTAAATTTAGAGGTAGCTCATAAAATTTTGCCTCGTCGAGGTATGGACTGAAAACTCTAACACATGCATCATTGTGCACCAATAGTAGATTGAGAGGAACATGAAGAAATCAATGTGCATGAAGAGGATAATATTGAGGATCACCTTCTTGCAGATAACTTGGATAACTCTTAGGGGCTATACTTTAATATGTTTCTCTTAAGAAACTTGTTTGTATGGAAACTACTTTAGTTTCTTTGGGCCACGATTATTGTGATGTCAAAAAATACAATGATCTTAGTGTCATTCTGTATACACAATTCATATAGTTGCATAAAGTTTTAACATAGTGAAATGAAATATAAGTAAACACATCTAATTAAGACAAATATATAGTGAAAGTTAATTTTTATTGGTGAAACAATGGTGAAAAACAATGTACAAGTAGAATAGCTAAAATGTGAGTGCCTATCTCTAAAAAGAGATGTTTGCTACAACCATTCACAAAAATATCATAACAAGAAGGTAAAACTACATTTTATAATAATTTTGAACCCTAACAAGAAAAAATCCTAAGATGCAAGAACCCTAACCCTGATATGAAGTGAGGGTTGAGTGTGATGTTGCACTGTAAAAAAGGGAAGCCTTGCTATGACAATAATTTTTTTCTTATTGCTCCATTTTAGGTCTTCTTTAGCTTGTTGGAAAGATAATTTGTGGATTTTCAATCTCATTTAGATGCTTTTCCTTAGGCATCAACCATTTCAAAAAATGCACAAGAAGACCTTGAAAAATAAGATGGAAGTTCAAGACCCAAAAATGATGAAAGTTATCAATATTAGGACCAATTATGAGATGACCCTAGAGAAATATTAGGACCAATTAAGAGAAATAATACCATGTTTAATTGATTGTTGACCTCCTTCTCCTCGCACACAGGTTTCAAATGGCGTTCCCTCCTCGCTTCCCTAAACCTCCTTCTCCTTCTCCTCGCACACAGGTCGACCTCCTTCTCCTCCTCAACGTGCCCTCCTCTCTGATGCAGGAGCATTGTACGCAAGCCAACAAAGCAAGCAAAAAGGAAAGGACAATTGGAAGTGCACCAACACGCATTTTGAAAGTGTTTTGAATTTGAATGAAGAAAGCATTAATGAAATATCTAGGAGAGCGTATTCACATTTATGTTTTGGAGATTGTAAATAGATTTTGAGCGTTGCTCTCATCTGTCAGGTTTAGAGGCATTTAAGTGTATTGAATGTAAATTAGCTATAGCTTTTAATTCTGATATGATAGTTAAAGTTTTAGGAGGGAAAACATAATAATATACACCCTCGTTTGTATCATTGTGAAAAAAGGGAGGAGAATTGTATCAATTCTGTAAGCTGTTGAGTAGCGGAGAGTTGTAGAAAGTAAGAACATAGAGAAGAACCCATGTACAAGAACACTTGAGTTAATATATGAAATCTTTGACTCAATTTCATGGTGTTATCATGCTTACTGTTTACATCTGTTGAATGGTATGTTTACAGTCGTTTTATTTCTTTGTTATGCATTTATTTCAATGCTATGTGTATGCTTGTGATTTCATGGTGAATATATGAAGTCTGTGAGAGAAGGAGTATAAGTTTCAATTGTTTCTCTTCCTGAGAAATTCTTGCAAGGAGTGCAGTGAATATCCGCAAGGAGTGTGTGATAGGGTTCTAAGTTTTATCTCAGAAAGATCAGGAGAGATATCGTCGTTCTCATACCAGCAGAAGTGCAAGGTTAGCCCAGAGTTGTGCAAGGTGTACGTAGGCTGGTTAAGGCATTGAATTTTATCCATCAAGGAGGAGGATTGAAGGACTTTTGTTGCAAGAAGTGTACAGAGTCGAAGGGCCAAATAACCAGAGGTTGTTTGTAAATGCCGCAAGGAGTGCGTGCAGGAAATATTTTAGAGACCCTTGAGTTGCAAGTGAAAGCTTAGAAGGGATAGAACCTTTGAAGTGTTCAATGGGAGACGAAGGTTGAGGTCACCCGTAAGAAGTAAAGCTCAGAAGGGTTGACACTAGAGTGTTTGGCGAAGGAGTGTTGAAGATGGAAAGGACAGTGGAAACGCTTCCAGGAGAAGTGTCGATCTGTCGTGGGCCGCTGGATCTAGTTAACCAATAAGGAAGATAAGGCTGAGAGTTATTCCTCAATCACAAGCTCAAGAGGAGTAGTGGCCGTTGGATTGGGATCAACAGGAGCCATTGATTTTTTCCTTAAACTTCGTCATTTCGGAGTTCGAGCATCAAAGAAGGTTGTGACTCGGAGTCGAGAGTCGTGAACTCCCAATTCACAAAATCCCAATAGAATCAGGATCGTCAGATCACGGGAATGCTCAGAGTCGTTGATCTGTGGTGAGGGGTTATTGCAGTTTCGGAAGTCGGTGAAATGAGTTGTTTCATTTCCAATCGCCGATAAGTGAAATCCCGAGGCGTTGAAAATTTGGGCCCCAGTTCATAGTTGGAGGTCACATCAGGGAAAAGTCAAAGGGAGGAGTCAGATCTCTGTTAGCCCTTTCTGGTTTCAGAGATTGTCGAGTCGGGGGGCTCACATATGGAATTGCGAAGTCACGAAACCCGAAGTATCCTTTCGGGTGAGGGTTGTGGTCATATCAATGATCATGTGGGTCAGAGTTGGTGCTTTGTGCTTGCTCACACAGACATAACTCATAAGGACTTGTGGATACACACTGGCGTGTGGGAGATTTTCTGCAGGGAAATAGAAGAGTCAATCAGACTCAAGGAGAAGATTAAGAACGATCCTAAGACCCGGAGGTCACACGAAACATACCGAGGTAGGGGTGTTTCATCAGAGTGGTATCAGAGCCTACAATAATGTTTTTCTGTAGGTGAAGAGGAGATAGAAGGCAAGTCGTGATTCGAATTCTACGAGGAATAGTTTTGAACAATGCCACCGAGAAGACACCAAGAGAGAGCAATGCCCGATCCAACTGTGGAAAGGGAGATGAGAGAAATCCTTGCTCGACTAGATGCTATGGAGATAGCACCGAGACAAACAATTGATGTTGGAGATGTTAGTGAGGCTGAAAGAGAGAATGAGGCTGGAAATGAAGAAGAAGTTGTAGTCGAAGATGTTGCAGAAGGATGTCTATTCAAAGTTGTTGTGACGATAGGTTCCAAAGAAAATATGGACATTCTGATGTATGAAGGAAACTTAGACGTTGAGGAGCTTCTAGATTGGTTTAGAGCTCTAAACAAATACTTTGATTATGAGGATGTCGAGGAAGACAAGAAGGTCAAACATGTTGTCACTAGACTTAAAGGGCATGCAACACTGTGGTTGGATGAACTGCAGGCTGACAGATGTTGCAAAGGAAAGCAAAGAATCAAAAGATGGGAAAGGATGGTTTCCAAAATGAAAGACAAGTTTATACCCAGAGACTACCAGATCAATCTGTTTCAAATAATGCAGAATTTGAGATAGAAGATGATGACAGTGAAGGAGTACACTGAAGAGTTCTACAGATTGAACATCAGAGTTGGTCATCGCGAGAGTGTTGATGAAAAGGTCACCAGATATCTGAATGGCTTGAGATATGAGCTTAAGGATGAAATAAGCATGCTAACCATCAAGAATGTGGAAGATTATTATCAAATGGCTTTGACGGCAGAAGAGAAATTGGCCCGAAAGCAAGGTCAAAGAGGCCGAGGAAGAAGTTAGAGTAGAGGCAAATCAGTTGCCCAGGACAGAGTACAAAAACCTAAGGAGGAAGAGAAGAAACCTCATACTCACCTTGAAAGAGGAGTGACGCAGACCGCACTCCATAGAGCACGTCCGCTTCCACCAGGACCTTCTCCTTCACTGGCCCGAAGAGCTAGAATTCTCTTCAAATTTCTTTCAGGACTTTATCCCCCACATAACACTCTATCGCGATCTCCCCTTTGCCTTATCGGGAAATCGGACCTCGCAATATTGAGAGTCCTGCACTCGGGTCTCAAACTCCCCGAAACCCGATGAATGTTCGCCCGTGCTCTTTTCCTCTTGTCGGAGATTGTCCCATTGGAAAATCGGTGGTTGCGCTGCCATAAACCACTTATCTTACGAATCCCCGATTCCCGATCTCCGATGCCACTTGTCGTCGAGTCGTGGAAATGCTTGACCTTCCTACACCTGTCCTGCCTAAGGCCCTTAATCCTGTCGGGAAATCGCGGATTGGAAGATTGCGATTCCCGTTGTCAATGAACACGGGATATTCAATTCCCCAAACCCCGATGCGCGATGACACCTGGCTCCTATTCCACCTCTTGGGGCCCACAACTTTAACTGTCGGGATATTTCGATTCACGATATCGTGGTTTCTAAATCGACGGTTCCCTTATCCTCAGAAAACCTGAAATGCCGAACCCTGACTTTTCGGGATCTCGCGCCACGTACCCCAGGAGTGATCAACGACCCTGATCCTTCTCAGGAATTCATTAATCGCGAGTTCTTGCGCAAGACTCTTGGCTCTGGAAGTTTTGATTCTCCGATTCCCCGATGCCACCTTGCGTTGACCTCTGTAAAGGTTGACTTCTCCGCCACCTATCCTCCTCTCTAGTGCCTATGGCCGTCGCATTTCGGAGTTTCGCGACTCCTGCGGTCACAGTTCTCTCATCATCGGAAACCCCGATGTGCCGAAACCCGATGTCGTGGGATCTTCGGACACGTGTCCTGAAGATGGACGCTCCTAAGCCTATCGGATATCGCGAAATCGCGATTTCACCGTGTGCGAGTTCTATGCCTTCAAGAACTCCGATCGTCCAACTACCGATGGCTCCTGGGCTTTAACCTCGGCGCAACTTCTAGAAATTCGATGGTTGCTGATCCTTCGCGGATTTCCTCTGGGAATCCTGACCATTGATTCCGTCCCTCTCGGGGATTTTCTCGCGCGAAGATTTTTTAAGTAACCTTTCAATATTCTGAGGGCTTTTTCCCTTCTTGGACTTTTCTTCAACTTCTCAAGTCCTCCTTAGAGTTCCCTGCGTGCACTCCTCGCGGAAATCCTGCGAATACTCCAAGTATTCAGCCGTCCTTCGACCCTATGCGCTCCAGCAGCAGCAGTCTTTCAATTCCTTTTCTTAGATTAACAACTGAGAATTCTTCTTCCTCCAACCTGTACACTCTTGGCACGGTTGCAACGACCCACTTCCACTTCTGGGTGAATGAGAACAAGTGTTAAATTATCCAAGCCTTCATCAATGCACTCCCTTGCGGATGAATTCCACTGCACACCTTGCAGGAATCTCCCGGCTCAGATAGAGAAACAATTGAAACTTATTCTCTCCCTCCTCAGACTTCAGTTTGAAACCTGAAATCACATGCACAACATATACAAAGCAAATGCATAACCAGAAACAAACATTCATGTGCACAATATACACAGAGAAACAACACCAGCCATCAATTTGAATCAGAACTTCTTCTATTAATTCAAATGCCTATACATGGGTGTTCTTCACATTTTTTTCTGATTTCTCTTCTCTCTTGAATGCTTGATCATCCACAATGCTCAGGCTAATGTTACAATGTACAAAGGAGGGTGTCTATATCCGTTTTCCCTCTCGAATCTCTAAACTGTCTAATCTAGACTTAAATCCTATCTACCTGCATTAACTAAAGTAAATGCCTCCTATCTATTTCAGACAAAAGCGTAAGGCTCGAGATCTGATACAATACAATCGACGCTCCTTCATAAATGTTTCCTTGAAGGTTTTGGCGCTTCATCTTTAATGAAATTCAAAAAGTTTCGGCTAGCGTTGTCCAGCTGTTCCTTGTCTTTCATGCTGGCTCGCTTGTCATGGGCGATGCTCCTGCATCAAGGAGGAAGCTCATAGGGGAGACAGTATGCCGACAGGAACACTTTTCTGTGAGTCAGAGGAAGAGGAAGAGGCAGAGGAGGTGAGATAAAATGTTTTGTCTGTGGAAAGATCGGACACAAATCCTTTGAATGTCCTGATAGGAAAAAGGATGGAGGTGAAGCTCGCATTTTTGAAGCCCAAAGGCTAAGTGTTGAGGCAGAAGTTGCAGAAGGCGGAAGATCACTCATGATGAGGAAAATTCTCTTGAAGCCAGAGAAAGAGATGGGGAATCCAGTCCAGACGAACAGTTTATTCAGAACTACTTGCAAGACCAAAGATAGAGTATGCAAGGTAATAGTGGATAGTGGAAGCACAAATAATCTAGTATCCACATAAATGGTGGAGAAGCTGGAACTGGAGACTGTTGCACATCCGAGCCCATACAAATTCTTGTGGTTACAAAAAGGACATCAAGTAACTATCACTAAACAATGTTTAGTTGCATTTAAAATAGGGGGATATAAACATGAAATTTTATGTGATGTTTGTCTATCATCTTTTGTTGGGGAGACCATGGCAATATGACATAAATGTTGTTCATGATGGGAGAAAGAACACATACACCTTGGAGAAGAATGGTAGGATGCATATGTTGTTGCCAATCAAAGACAAGGAGGTGAAACTAGAAGTGAGCAATACTATACTTCTCATGAGTGGGAGGGAGATTCTTGAGGAAGTCAAGAAAGATGAGGAAATGCAGTTTGCTGTGGTAAGAAAACTTAGAGTCATCTTGACTAGTACTAAGATAGATGATCTACCTGAGGAAATTCAGGGACTGCTGGAAGAGTTTACTGATATTGTAGTGGATGAATTACCTTGTTCATTGCCGCCCATCAGGAGTATAAGCCATCACATTGATCTTATACCTGGAGCGAGTTTACCAAACAAAGCAGCATACATATTGACGTCATAGGAGAACGAAGAGGTTAAGAGACAAGTCCAGGATTTGATGGACAAAGGGTTGGTTCGAGAAAGATTGATTCCATGCGCTGTACCTACAGTGTTAAGTCTGAAGAAGGATGGTGGCTGGAGAATGTGTACAGATTCAAGGGACATAAACAAAATCACCATCAGGTATAGATTTCCTTTACCCAGGATGGATGACTTGATGGATTGCTTGAGTGGAGCAAAGTTTTTTTCAAAAATTGATTTGAAAAGCGGATATCATCATATTAGAATGAGGTAAGGTGGTGAATGGAAGATATCATTCAAAACAAATGAAGGGCTGTATGAATGGCTTGTCATGTCGTTTGGTTTGACGAATGCGCCAAGTACTTTTATGAGATTTATGAACGAAGTCTTGAAAGATTTCATTGTGAAGTTTGTAATCATATATCTCGATGATATATTGATCTTCAGTAAGAATGAAGAGGAACATCTGAAGCATTTAGTTGCAGTGATGAGAAGGTTACAGCAAGAGAAGTTGCTAATAAATTTGAAGAAGTTGTCTTTCATGAAGAGGAAACTCATTTATTTGGGTTTTGTAATCTCTTCGAACGAGTTGAAGATGGATCCTGAGAAGGTAAGAGCAATCAGAGATTGGCCATCGCCAAAGAGTATCTTTGAAGTCAGAAGATTCCATGGATTGACTAGTTTTTACAGAAAATTCATTAGGAATTTTAGCGAGATATGTGCACCAATGATGGACATGGTCAAGAAAAGACACAAATATTTTCATTGGACGGAGGAAGCGGAGGAAAGTTTCAAGTTGCTGAAAGAGAGGATAATTGGACAGCCAGTTCTGGTTCTACCAGATTTCAACAAGACATTTCAAGTGAGATGTGACACAAGTGGATTTGCAATTGGAGTGGTCTTAAGCCAAGACAACAGGCCGATTTCATACTTCAGTGAGAAGTTGAATGAGACAAAGATGAAAAATTCAATGTATGACAAGGATTTTTATGCGGTCATACACATGTTTAAAAAATGGAGACATTACTTGGTTCCAAAAGATTTTGTCTTGTATAGAAATAACCATGCTTTAAACTTCATAACTTGACAGGAGAAGTTGAACCGGAAGCATGCAAAATGGGTTGAATACATGCAGAACTTTACTTTTGTTATAAAGCATATTTCTGGAACTACTAACAAAGTTGTTGATGCTTTGAGCAGGAAATGTTTGATTCTGCAAGAGTTCAGAGTAAAGACCTTAGGTTTTGACAATCTCAAGGAGATGTACAGAGAGGATGCAGATTTTAAAGAAGCTTATGAAGCATGTGAGAATCCAGTTCTCAGAGACAGAAGCCAATGGACCGAATACTTGATCCAGGATGGAATGTTATTCAGGGGAAACTAATTGTGTATACCGAAATGCTCTATGAGAGAGAACCTCTTGAAAGAAAAAACATAGTGGAGGATTGGCTGGACATTTCGTCTATGACAAAACATTCGCACAATTGAATAACTCATATTGTTGGCCAGGGATGAGAACATATATCAAGAAATTCGTGAACAGGTGCAGAATTTGTCAGCACACAAAAGGGAAAAGACAGAGTATAGGGTTGTATCAGCCATTGCCAGTACCAGAGAGGATATGGGATGCAGTAAGAATGGATTTTGTGTTAGGACTACCAAGGACACAAAGAGGGTGTGACTCAATATTTGTGGTAGTCAATAGATTTTCTAAAATGGCACATTTCATACCATGTCAGAAAACCAGTGACGCAATGCATGTTACTAATCTTTTTTTCAAAGAAGTTGTTAGACTTCACGGCTTGCCCAAGAGTATTGTATCGGACATGGATACCAAGTTTGTTGGTCATTTCTGGAGGACCCTATGGAAAAAGTTGGGGACTAATTTATCTTTTAGCTCAGCATATCATCCTCAGATGAATGGACAGACTGAGGTGGTAAACCAAAGTTTGGGAGATTTGTTGAGGAGTTTGGTAGTTTAACATCACAGTCAGTGGGATCAGATTTTGCCGCAAGCAGAATTTGCGTATAACGACTCACCAAACCAGAGTACAGAACAGATCCCATTCCATATTATGTATGGAATGCAGCTGAGGGGAGTATCTGAGTTGAGGGACTTGGAGCAGAGTGAATTCAGGAGTGCTAGCGTTGAATATTTTGCAGAGGGAATGCAGGAGCTCCATAGTAAAGTTAGAGAGTGATTGGGGAATTCCAACCAGGAATACAAGCGCAGAGCAGATCAACATCGAAGAGAACTTTAGTTTGAAGTAGGTGATTTGGTTTTAGCGCATCTCAGAAAGAAAAGGTTCCCAAGGGGAACATACAATAAGCTAAAGATGAAGAAAATTGGGCCTGTAAGATCATAAGAAAGTTTGAGGCAAACACTTATGAGATTGAATTACCAAATGGGGTAGGAATATCGCCCATATTCAACATAGCAGATCTATACCCTTATAGAGCATATGAACCAAGGATCAGAAGGAAGTTCAGTGGGTTAAGCAGATGCCTGTAGCTAAAAAGTCGCAGATGGAAAAGATAATTGACCAGAGGATTGGAAAGAAGACCCGGAGAAAGACATACTTTGAATATTTGGTCAAATGGAAGGGACACCCGATTGAAGATGCCAGTTGGGAAAGTGAAGCAAATATCCAAGGACATGGATAGACGGTGTAGGAGCTCATGAATAGGAGTTCATGAATTTTCAATCCAAGGGAGTATGATGCAGGAGCATCGTACGCAAGCCAGCAAAGCAAGCGCAAAGGCAAGGACAACTGCAAGTGCACCAGCACGCATTTTGAAAGTGTTTTGAATTTGAATGAAGAAAGCATTAAGGTAATAGCTAGGAGAGCGTATTCACATTTATGTTTTGGAGATTGTAAACAGATTTTGAGTGTTGCTCTCATCTGTCAGTTTTAGAGGCATTTAAGTGTATTGAATGTAAAGCAGATGTAGCTTTTAATTTTGATATGATAGTTAGAGTTGTAGGAGGGAAAACAGAATAATAGACACCCTTGTTTGTATCATTGTGAAAAAAGGGAGGAGCATTGAATCAATTCTATAAGTTGTTTAGTTGTAGTGGAGAGCTGTAGAAAGCAAGAACTTAGAGAAGAACCCATGTACAGGAACACTTGAGTTAATATATGAAATCTTTGACTCAATTTCATGGTGTTATCATGCTTACTGTTTACATCTGTTGAATGGTATGTTTACAATCGTTTTGTTTCTCTGTTATGCATTTATTTCAATGCTATGTGTATGCTTATGATTTCATGGTGAATATATGAACTCTGTGAGAGAAGGAGTATAAGTTTCAATTGTTTCTCTTCCTGAGAAATTCCTGCAAGGAGTGTAGTGAATGTCCGCAAGGAGTGCGTGACAGGGTTCTGAGTTTTATCTCAGAAAGATCAGGAGAGATATCGTCGTTCTCATACCAGCAGAAGTGCAAGTTTAGCCCAGAGTTGTGCAAGGTGTGCGCAAGTTGGTTAAGGCATTGAATTTTATCCATCAAGGAGGAGGATTGAAGGACTTTTGGTTAAAGAAGTGCACAGAGTTGAAGGGCCAAATAACCAGAGGTTGTTTGTAAATGCCACAAGGAGTGTGTGCAGGAAATCTTTTGGAGACCCTTGAGTCATAAGTGAAAGCTCAGAAGGGATAGAACCTTTGAAGTGTTCAAAGGGAGACAAAGGTCGAGGTCACCCATAAGAAGCAAATCTCAGAAGGGTTGACACTGGAGTGTTTGGCGAAGGAGTGTTGAAGATGGAAAGGACAGTGGAAACGCTTCTAGGAGAAGTGTCGATCTGTTGTGGCCTGTTGGATCTAATTAACCAACAAGGAAGATAAGGCTGAGAGTTATTCCACACTCATAAGCTCAGGAGGAGTAGTGGTCGTTGGATTGGGATCAACAGGAGCCGTTGATTTTGTCCTTGAAATTCATCGTTTCAGAGTTTGGGCATCATAGAAGGCTGTGACTCGGAGTCGAGAGTCATGAACTCCCAATTCATGAAATCCCAATAGAATCAGGACCGTCAGATTGCAGGAACGCTCAGAGCCGTTGATCTGTGGTGAGGGGTTATCGCAGTTGATCTCGGTATTTTGAGTATTTAGTTTTATATGCACCACTTTGTTTTTTTGTTTTGTATAACAATTTACATTTAATATAATTTTGCTTCCTTTTTTATTATTATTGATTTTTCTCTTATTTTGATCTTTTAAGGTATATATACAATAACAACACATACTTTTTTATTCATATTTTGGTGTTACAAGATATAATGTCTCACTATGTAGGGAGTCGATACACTCCATAAAATACTTGTGATTTTTAGGGGGATAGACACAATATTCAACACTTCGCTCTCTCCCACACTATGAACATAGAAACTACTCCTCCAAATCCAATCCCGATTCCTATCCCCAATGCTATTAAGGACATCTTTTCATTCACAAGACTCAACCATTCCACTTTAACATGATTACTCTTACTAGTACTATTACTTTCTCCCATAGATTTTTTCTTTTGATTGTTGCACGGATCTAAAGGACACCCTTGTAAACATCTATTCCTTAGAAATGAACTTGCATCAAAAGTTGAAAATTCTGTCCCCGTTGGAATTGGCCCACAGAGGCTACTAGATGAAACATCTAGTTTGTGCAAAAAATTTAGCTTAGAGAGTTTTTCAGGAATCGGTCCAATAAAATTATTTTTGGACAAGTCCAACACCACCAAAGTAGATATGCTACTAAGAGATGTGGGTATTGGCCCCTCCAATTGGTTCCCAGATAAATTCAGCCATCGCAAGCTGCTCATATTTCCTATGCTTGCAGGGATGTCCCCTCTAAGATTATTGTTAGACAAGTAAAATAAAGTGTTTGTAAGTAACAAATATGGTAGTCTAATATGTTCACTTCCTTTCATCTCAATTGATTTACGTTTACAAATGAATTTCATAGACTCAACTTCCACATCATGATCACAATTAAATGGTTCTTCCTCTTGCCAAGATACATTGACTACAAATCCCTGAAGTCTTTCAAGATCAAATGATATTCTTCCACTAAATTGATTGTTGGATAAATCCAACCATTGCAACTTTGTGAATTTTGTGATCCATTTAGGAATACCACCACTGAGATTATTATAACCAATGTTTAAAACACTCAAGTTATGAAAAGATACAAGATAGCTAGGAAATTCACTTGTCAAACCATTTGTACTTAAATCAAGCACTTGAATGTTGGTACAAGGGGCCAAAGATGTATACAAAGTCCCTAAGAAGTTATTGGCATAAGCATAGAAACTTATGAGAGAAGTGCAATTACAGATGTCCTTAGGAATTAATCCCTCTAGACTATTATTAGATAGATCTAAAGTTTGAAGTGAAACCAAACCACTAACACTATCTGGAATACTTCCAGAAATATTGTTATTATGTATGTCCAAACTATAGAGATATTTTAGTTGACCTATGCTATGTGGGATACATCCACTTAAGTAATTTGAATTCAAATCCAAGATTATGAGATATTGAAAATTTCCTATGAATTTTGGAATTGTGCTTTTGAGATTATTATTCACCACCGAAAGTGTTTCAAGTTTGCTCAAGTTACCCAAATTACCCAACTCAGATGGTATGCTTTCCAATTTATTATTTATTATTGTTTAGGTCAAGGTCTTGTGGGTTCACCAACAACCCCAATTCAATTGGTATTCTCTCCCTCAAATTATTATCCGACAAATAAAGTCTTATGATGATAACAACTCTCTTATGATCCATTTTCCCTCTCCGAAACTCAACGCTAAGTGAGTGGTGTTCTTAGCTATGTATATAAAGCAGCTCTCACATAATAACACAGAAGAGACGGAGAAGTCATGCGAGATGCCGTATTGGGTAAGGGATAGAAAGGTGAAGGAAGTTGTCGTATTGTGTTGGTGGCCTTCGAGAAGCAGCTCATAAGGCAATAACACAGAAGAGACGGAGAAATCGCCGTATTGACGAGTGGTCTTGGAAGAGTGATGGAAGATGCCGTATTGACATGGAGAGCTGAAAGGGAGTTGCCGCATTGACTCCCAGTCGGTCCTGGAAAGCGCCGTAACGACTGGTCATTGACTCCCAGTCG
>JASDQU011401237.1:14444-38838 GCA_032191745.1 Picea mariana
AAAATTGATATGACTCATCCATCAATAGACTAGGTGTACTTACTTTACGTTTAAAATAGAATCGTGAACTAATTTGTATTTTCAAGAGATATATATCCCTCCTATGTTAAACCATTAACAAGCTTACATAATTATAATGTTGACGTTACATGTCTCTAACCTTTATGTTTCTAGTAATCCACCATGCATGTTCAACGGCTGCAAATTTCTTATCCATTTGAGAGATGTAATGAATGTTTGATTTCTGGTCGACATATATACAAATCTACGAAGATCATATTAAATGTATTATTTAATTTTAATTTTATTATTTTTATTTATATGTTATTTTTATTAAATTTGATTGTGTGGTTTTTTTATTTATTTATTATATTGAAAGGTGTTTTTTCCAACTTAATATAAGAAAGATGTATAATTTATTTTATGCTCAATATGGGGTTGACATATTGCATTTAAAAAATATTAATAACAAAAAAATATAATGTTTCCATAATTAAAATATTTCAATATCCACTTTTAGTAGAATAATTTTATATAACTTCATATATATAAAGAGAAAGATATAGAGTAATTGAAAGAAACAAATTTCTTATTTCTCATATAGGTTTTTTGATGTGTAATTCTTTCAATATGTAATATGGAGTTGACACATGGTATTTAAAAAATATTAAAAACAAAAAAATTTCAATGTGGACCATAAATGATGAGGGAGATGTGGAAGGGAAATGTAATTCCTTCCATGCTTAAATCCATCTTAACTCGAGATCTAACATATGCCAAAATGAATCAAATCTCTTGAAATTAAATGTTTTTTTGAATTAAAAAAACTTGAAAAAAAGTTTACATCTTAAAAAATTTGATCCTTCTCAATAAATGATAAATTTGAAATTAAATAAATTTACACTAATATCACTACAATACATTATTCTCAATATTTTAATACAACAACAATACATTTTTCTCAACCTAAACATATATAAATTATTCTCAATCCAAAAACATAAACCTAATATATCATGTATATTCTTTATTCAAATTTTCATATTTCATCTAAACATTAAAAATTATAGGTAAAAACACCTTCACCTTTAAATGTACATATAACATTATGTCCCAGCTACAAAAATGCATGTTCATTCCCATTTATAATGCTTTCAAACCAGTCACACGTGTGTAAATAATGTGTTACAAAAATGCATGTTCATTCCCATTTATAATGCTTTCAAACCAGTCACACGTGTGTAAATAATGTGTTTGTTTGTATTGTAATCTATGAATGAATTTATACTTGAGCTACATATTTCTGTTAAGGACATCAAAAACATATTCAGATTTATGTCCTCTCTAGTTCCCTTGCATATTATTTCATATATCTTTGTGATTTTGTGTGAACTCATCACACTTCCACTTTTAATGATGCTTTGTAAAATGTTTATTTTCTTTTTACATTAGAATATTGAGTTATTTTTATTAGATATATAAGTTTTTTTAAATGTAAGTTTGGTTTCATTAATATTGTTATTTATTTATTTACATTTAGATTAGATCTAATCTTGTTTTGTATTCAAATAAAAGTTTGGACTCAATCATTCCTTTTATCGTAATGTTTGTGTCTTTGTTTTTCATATAACAATAGATTGTTCAAATTGTCGAATCATAAAGATGCATCGTTTCCAACTAAAATCAAAATATTCACATATATGTGATATGGCTACAAAAGGAGATTTCAAGCAATAGAAACTAGATCTCCATCCTTTATCTTCTTACCAATAACCATTAAAATACCTTTAATGTTCTTTAGCTTTGATATGCCATTAATATACCTTTAATGTTCTTTAGCTTTGATATGAAATTTATAATGGGTTATCCTTTATTCATTACAAGATTAGATACAATTTCTTTCTCATAACATCTTAGTTTAGTTTAATTTTTCATACATGTTATTTTGGTGTTACATAAATATGGTAGGAACTATGAATATTTCCAACTTGTATAATGATGTGATTTGCAATTAGAATTTTTAATAAAGGAATAACATCCTTGTTAATGAGATAGTTGTTCCAAGTGGATATTGGTGGTCACCTACCAATTCCATTGGTTCAAAATGGTTCCACATCTTGGCAATTTTACGACATTTTTTTAGGTACCAAACTTCCCACTCATTTTTTTGCACATTTCCCTTGCATTTTTGGAAATTGACTTAGGCGACGAAATCTTGGATTATGTGGCCTACCAAACTCATAGAGAAAGGATTAAGCTTTGCAATGGCCCAAGAAATGTCCTAAATGGAGATTGTATGCAAAAGTTGCACCCTCGAGAAGTTGATGAATCAACTCGCCTACTTAGGGCTTGCATTTCTTTTGCCACATCACTTCCTAGGGTTAAGGTTTTTTCATCCTAGGACATCATACTTTATGTTAAAGGAATTTTCGGCCTCTTGTAATTTCTTATAGTGAATGAAAATAACAGACACATCTCTCTTTATAGATAAGCTACTACCATTCTAACTAGTTTGTATTGATTTCCATGTTAGTCCTTTTCCATTCAATTCATTAATAGAATTTAGGTTTTATTGTATTAATGTGTCATCTGAAATATATCTATATGTGTTTCCATTTGTATTTATTCTTTCATTTATTTCCCTACGTAATCTAGATTAGTTGTATCACCGTAGTATGCTCTTGTTGTTTCTATGTGCATGTCCCCGATGAGGTCAGGGTATAAGAAGTTGGGCCTGAGACTGGATGCGCTTGGGGAAGACAACTCTCACAAGACGAAGTGCCCTCCTATGGAGAAAGAAAAGAGATATGACAAATTAGGAGATCCTATGACGTTGTTTCTCAAGGAATCCTTCTCATGATAGAGGAACGAGACGAAGAAAAATTCTCCCAAATCCTTTGATGATTTCTAATGATAATGGAGACACCTTCAACTAGTGGCCATTTTGGAGGTGCGATGCCCTTCAAGGTACAAGTTATTTTTGACATTCCTTTATTTGAAGGCTAGATAGACACAAATGCTTTGGAGAAATGGTTAAATCTACTAGAGGGTTATTACTCTATTAAAAAAAATATCAATGAAAAAAGATCAGCTTTTCACTCCTTGAGTCCCTTCCCCATGTCAAATATTGATGGGATAGTTACTAGGAGGGACATACTAGAGATGACTCTACAACAATTAGGAAAAAACCCACTTGGGTGACTTTTGTTGATGGCCTTAAGGAGGAATTATACTATGTTGAAAACTATGATGACTAGTACACAAGATTGATAACTTTGTACCAAGAGAGAGACTAGGTGGTGCCAAAGTACAACAATATTTTCCGTACCTTGTGCTCAAAGCTAGCTATCAAAGACTTCATTCAATGTTTGGTCCTAAAACTTACCACAATGGCCTACATAGGTACATCTAAATAAATATGGAATTTTTGGGCATTACCTCACTAGGATTTGCTTATCATCATGGTGTCAAAATCAAGCAAAAATTTGAGCAAAAGAATAAGTGAGAGTTTGGGTCTGCAAACCACAACAATAGAAGCACAATAAAGGTGGCCTTAGCTTGCAAAAAAAATGATATAGTAGGGATATCCAACCTCAATATAACCAATCCAAGAAATCAGTAAAAAAAGAGTAATGGAAATTTGAAGAAGGATAGTGGAAAGTGGTGTGAGTTCCACAAAATCCCCTGCCACAACACAGATGAATGTCACTTGAAGCAATATTTATTTGTCAAGATAGAATCCTCGAAGTAAGACTTTGATTCAGAGCTAGATAAGGGAAATTGGATCATTGATGGAGAGCCCACTGTTACCATCACAATTGCAAAGATCCAACTAGAAGAGCTAGAGGGGCGTAAGGAATCAAAGTGACTCTTCCATTCACATATATGGGTCAAGGGGACTCCCCACATTTCATTGTTGATAGTAGTATTCAGAAGAATCCGATCTCAACCAAAGTCATCTAGAGATTCAAGTTGTTGACAACACCACACCCTCAACCATACACCATTGGGTTGATCTAGGGATGAGACATACGAGTCAGTTAACGGTATCACTTTCCCTACAACATCAAGATTTTCAAAGACAAGGTATTGTATCATGATTCCCCACTAGAAGCTTGTGATGTTCTTTTAGGATAGCCCTATATGTAGAAATGACATGTTTTTTACAATTCTAGTCCACATAGTGTCATTGTTACTTGGGAGGTCAGCTCTATAGAGTACCAAAGGTAGTTTTGATGATTGTAGTTTCGTTGATATCAATGAAGAAATGCAAGAAGGTAACTCTCAAATTGAGAGTTTTTTCCTCTTCATGGTTTGGTAGAAAGGTGAAAGGAAGATCAATGTGACCTTCATGACCTCTACATGGGATCTCTCTACACAATAAAAGGAAGTGGAAAAGATATTAGAATAATACAAAGATATATTTACTTGGCCTACAGGGTTCCTCTACACTACTAGATCAAACATTGAATTGATTTTATACATGGTACTCCTCTACCTAATGGCTCAATATACATATTCTCTCTTTTGGAGAATGAAGAAATCAAACTTTAGATTCAAGAGCTCATCCAAAAGGGGCACTTTCAATCTAGCTCCTCACCTTGTGGAAGCCCAATTGTATTGGTGTAGAAGATGGATCAGAAATGGAAACTTTGTATTGATTATGGAGCTTTGAAAAAAATCATAGTCAAGAAATGATATCCAATCCCTTGAATTGATGATCTTCTTGATCAGCTCAAGGGTACCAAGATTTTTAGTAAGATTGATCTGAATTCATGTTAACAACAGGTACCAATTGAGCAAACTAGTGTATGAAAGACAACCTTCAACTCTAAATAATGTCTTTTTGAGTGCTTGGTCATGCCTTTTGGATTTATCTAATGCACTAGAAACATTCATGAAGATGATGGATGATATCTTGTGGAAATTCACAAATTATTTTGTGGTTGCATGTTTGGATGATATCCTCATCTTCAACAAAACTTGGGTAGAGTGTTTGCAGCCCATTCAATAGAACCTGAGCACCTTCCAACAACACAAGTTACATGCCAATCTAGAGAAATTATTATTTGACATGCCAAGAATTCAGTATATGGGATACAGTATGGATGAACACATTTTGCATCATCTATCCAAACTCCAAGTCATTCATGATTGGTTGACCCCGAAGACTCTACCAAAGCTCCATTGTTTCTTGGGCCTTGCCAACTTCTATCATAGGTTCACGTTGGGATTCTCTCATATTGATTGCCCCCTAAGCCAAGTGACCAAGGGTGGGGACAAAGCCAAGTTTGTTTAAACTAAGTCACAACAAAAAGACTTATTCAAGGATCTAAAACACTGCCTTTGTTCAATTCCAATACTCACTCTACCAAACCTACAATAATGCTTCGAGATTGAGACAGATGCTTCAAATCATGCTATTGGTGCAATCCTCACTCAACATGGACATCCAATGGCCTATCATAGCAAGACACTCTCTAATGAGGTTCACAAGTACCTTAATTGTGACAAGGAGATGTACTCTATTATGCATGCTTATCGCTAATGGAAGCATTCCATTATAGGGAAGGATACAATCATCCACATTTATCACAAGACCCTATATTTCATGCAGATGTAGGGAAGGTTATAGAAGGATTTCCATCAAAAGTGGTGAACGTACCTACAACAATTCCTGAAAATCAAGTATAAGAAGGGAAGCACAAATCACATTGCAGGCTACCTCAACCAACATCCAGTTGTGGCATTAACCATAGTGCTCAACTCTTTTAAACATGACCTTTGGGAGCCCCAATTTTATGAAAATGACCCTAACTTTGTTGTTACGTATTGGACACTAGGTGCAGGAAAATTGATCTCAAACTTCCATCTCTATGATGATTTTTGTGCCACCTAGGCTATCTCTGTGTTCCTTGAAGTAGCATGAGAAGTTATTTTGGAGGTCAATTACAATTTGGTGGCCAAGTACTTTGGCATGGAGAAGATAGTGGTAGTGTTGCAAAAGTACTTCTACTAGCCAAATATCTAACAAGATGCCACCATGTATATTACATCGTGCACTATGTATGCCATTACTAAGCTTACCATTAAGAAGCAGGGGTTTTACACCCCTTTTCCTACCCTAGAAAGACCATAGGAATCTATCACAATGGACTACATGTTTTGATTACCTTCAACCAAGCATGGAAATTATTGTGTATTCGTGGTTGTTGATTGATTCTCTAAGATGTATATTTTGACACCTTGCAAGAAGATTATCAAAATAAGGACCACTGCTAAGCTCTTCTTCAATAATGATTGGGTTCATTTCGAGCTCCCATAGACCATTATTTCAAATAGGGATAACAGGTTATTTAGTAATTTCTAGTCCAATCTATGGTTAAGGATGGACACTGGACTTACCAAATCGACTACCTTCCACCCCCCAATAGACATAGGTAGTCAACATGATGATTGTGCATATCCTGAGAATGTAAAACTCCAAAGATCCATTCACATGGGATGAGATCCTTCCTCATGTTTAGGATAGCTATAATAGAACCCTTCATAGTTATATTAGCCAAAACCCTTTTCAAGTGTGTTCGGAGTTCTAGCCATTGGCCCCAATTGACGTAGCTTTGCCCATGTCATCTACAGATCCATCAGATTTAACAACAAGTTCATGATATTTTATAGAAATCCAATGCCAAATACAAGAAGCACCATGATTAGCACCAGGTTCCACAAAAGTTCATGTGGGAGATAAGGTATGGTTGCATTAGTAGATATAGCACATTAGATCCCTATTAGAAGGTCCACCCACTTTGATAGAGGCCTTACACCATCACCAAGGCTATGGGTGAGAATGCTTTTGAATTAAGCATTAATCCCCCTTTCCTTTACTTGTACCCTATATTTAACGTGGAGCTTCTCTGACCATAATTTCCACCTCTCTTGGACAACTTAGAGGTGGTCAAGAACTTGGCCCCTACAAAACTCAAACCTACCTATAGTGAGTAGGTGATAGACAATCAAATCATGGACAAAAAGATGAAGGGAACCCACCAATAGAAGATCCAACTCTATCAAGTCATTAAAGCAAGGAAACTCCTTCACTAAGGCAAGTGACTCACCAAAAGTTAGATTCAACAGAAGTCTCCCCATCTATGGGAGAAATTTAATGTCACGGGGACCATTTATTCATAAGGGGAGACTATATAGGTGAATACTGGTGGCCACCTGCGTATTTCACTGATTTAGAATGGTTCCACATCCGTAGTTTTACTATAGTTTTTTATTTCCCCAACTTCTAGTGCATTTTTGGGGCATTTCCCTTGGATTTTTCATAGTTGAAGTATACCACAACTCTGATTATGTGCCCTACCAAACTCATAAAGCATGGATTAATCTTTATTATGGTCCAAGAAGCACCCTAAATAGATTTTGTGTGAAAAACTTGTGCCCTCGAGAAGTTGACGTCTCAACTAGCCTCCTTGAGGTTTGCATTCCATTTGCCATATTATTTCTAGGGTTAGGGTTTTGTATCTTAAGAATTTTTGCATCACAGGGCATCATACTTTATGTTAAAATGCACTTTTGTCCTCTTATAATTTCTTCTAACGAATGAATATCGCTGACACACAAATGAATATCGCTAACACATCTCCCTTCATACATAAACCCTCCACCATTCTAACTAGTTTGTATTGTTTTTCATTTTACAGTCTTTTTCCATTTCATTCATTAATAAAATTTGGGTTTTACTATATTATTATGCTCTTTGCAATATGTGTGTTTGTTTCCATTTATATTTCTACATTCACTTCCTTCCCTATATAATCCATATCAATATTTATCTTATCTTATACTCATAACATAATTTGTTTCATTAAATATATATCTCATATTATAATTCCATATATTGATGTCATATTTTTAATTTTTCTCCCTTATCATATAAACTCTCTTAAAATCCAAACTACATGAAAAATAATTTATAAAGAATTAACCAATTTAAAGTAATCAAATTATGATATAGTTCACATAATACACAAACGATGAGATATAACCCCAAAAACATTACTTCATTAACTATAACATCATAATATAATAGATACATTCCAACAACCAGTTACAATTAAAAAAACCTTATCACTATATTGGCCCGCGGTCATCTTGGTGAGTGGTCTTTGGAGAGGTGTGGTCTTTGGAGAGGTGAAGGAAGTTGCCATGTTGACTCCTGGTGGTTTTGGAGAACCGTCGTATTGAGCGGAAAATAGAAAGATGAAGAAAGTCGCCATAATGACTCCTGGTCGTCTTGCCCACTAGTCATGAATAAGTTGGAGAATAATGGAGAAAGATAAATTAATAAGTAGAGAAAGAAAATGGGCCGTGTTGGCGGTCCATTTAATTAATTAATTTTTTTTTAAATAAATAATATTTTCATAGGGAAAAATATTTTCATATAATGTTAAAAAAATGTGGTATTGTTGCTTATCATTAATTAAAAGGAAAACAAATTAATAAAGAAATCCTATATAAAGCATAAAGCAAGCTTCACTATGAAAATGAACTATGATTTTTAAACGAAGTAACTTGTAAAATCATAGATTAACAAATGCCACTTTAAATTATGAAATAAAGGTTACTCTCAGTATTTTGAGTATTTAGTTTTATATGCACCACTTTGTTTTGTATAACAATTTACTTTTAATCTAATTTTGCTTCCTTTTTTATTGTTATTGATTTTTCTCTTATTTTTTATCTTTTAAGGTATACATACAATAATAACACATATTTTTTTTATTCATATTTTGATGTTACAAGGTATAATGTCTCACTATGTAGGGAATCGATACATTCCATAAAATACTTGTGATTTTTGGGGGACAGACACAATATTCAACACTTGGCTCTCTCCCACACTATGAACATAGAAACTACTCCCCCAAATCCAATCCCGAGTCCTATCCCCAATGTTATTAAGAACATCTTTTCATTCACGAGACTCAACCATTCCACTTTAACATGATTGCTCTTACTAGTACTATTACTTTCTCCCATAGATTTTCTCTTTTGATTGTTGCATGGATCTAAAGGACACCCTTGTAAACATCTATTCCTTAGAAATGAACTTGCATCAAAAGTTGAAAATTTTGTCCCTGTTGGAATTGGCCCACAGAGGCTACTAGATGAAACATCTAGTTTGTGCAAAAAATTTAGATTAGAGAGTTCTTCAGGAATCGGTCCAATAAAATTATTTTTGGACAAGTCCAACACCTCCAAAGTAGATGAGATGTGGGTATTGGCCCCTCCAATTGGTTCCCAGATAAATTCAGCCATCGCACGCTGCTCATATTTCCTATGCTTGCAAGGATGTCCCCTCTAAGATTATTGTTAGACAAGTCAAATAAAGTGTTTGTAAGTAACAAATATGGTAGTCTAATATGTTCACTTCCTTTCATCTCAATTGATTTACGTTTACAAATGAATTTCATAGACTCAACTTCCACATCATGATCACAAAAAAATGGTTCTTCCTCTTGCCAAGATACRTTGACTACAAATCCCTGAAGTCTTTCAAGATCAAATGATATTCTTCCACTAAATTGATTGTTGGATAAATCCAACCATTGCAACTTTGTGAATTTTGTGATCCATTTAGGAATACCACCACTGAGATTATTATAACCAATGTTTAAAACACTCAAGTTATGAAAAAATACAAGATAGTTAGGAAGTTCACTTGTCAAACCATTTGTACTTAAATTGAGCACTTGAATGTTGGTACGAGGGGCCAAAGATGTAGACAAAGTCCCTAAGAAGTTTTTGGCGTAACCATAAAAACTTATGAGAGAAGTGCAATTGTTGATGTCCTTAGGAATTGATCCCTCTAGACTATTATTAGATAGATCTAAAGTTTGAAGTGAAACCAAACCACTAACACTATCTGGAATACTTCCAGAAATATTGTTATTATGTATGTCCAAACTATAGAGATATTTTAGTTGACCTATACTATGTGGGATACATCCACTTAAGTAATTTGAATTCAAATCCAAAATTATGAGATATTGAAAATTTCCTATGAATTTTGGAATTGTGCGAGATTATTGTTCACCACCGAAAGTGTTTCAAGTTTGCTCAAATTACCCAAGTTACCCACCTCACATGTTATGCTCTTCAATTTATTATTGTTTAGGTCAAGGTCATGTGGGTTCACCAACAACCCCAATTCAATTGGTATTCTCCCCCTCAAATTATTATCCGACAAATAGAGTCTTATGATGATAACAACTCTCTTATGATCCATTTTCCCTCTCCGAAACTCAACGCTGAGTGAGTGGTGTTCTTAGCTATGTATATAAAGCAGCTCTCACATAATAACACGGAAGAGACGGAGAAGTCATGCGAGATGCCGTATTGAGTAGGGGATAGAAAGGTGAAGGAAGTTGCCGTATTGTGTTGGTGGCCTTTGAGAAGCGTCGAGATAGAAAGGTGAAGGAAGTCGCCGTATGACTCCGAGTCGTGTTGGGCGGTGGTCTTGGAGAAAGACATGACATATATATAGAGAGAAAGAAAACTCAACAATTTTATTCTCCTCGCTAATTCTCCATTAACGCTTTCGTCAAGTCCACTGTCTTAACATGTGGTAAAAGTTTTTGTTATCATAAAACCCATACTCAAGATACCTTTAAATTACTATGACGTGTACATCATGAAATAGACTCGAATTCTTTTTCTTTAATTTTAAATTAGCATTATAAGTTCATTTGGAAATCACAGTTACGTTTTCATCTCGTAGATGGGCACCACTTTCTTCTCATAATTTTACACCCATGTATATGCATTTTTTCTTATAATTAAAGAGATGAAAAATTATGGACAAAATATTTCATTAAATCCTTAAAACATGATGCATAATAAAAGATATTTTAAAATTTATTAAAACATGATGTATAATAAAATATATTTTAAAATTTATTAATTTTGTGTTTGTTTGAAATTTTGAGTTTATGTAGTTGAGTAGATAATTTATGAATTTAATAATTTTTTAAATTTGAAAAAGGATGAAACTAATGTAGTAGTCTAAACTTTCTACCAAATGAATTTTTTTGGTGATATTTTTTAGGTATATTTGTCCGAAATTTGATAAGAAATTGTTAGATCTGTAAATTTGAGTGATTATTTTTGTATAATCTGAGTTCCTTGAGGCTTTTCATCATTATGAATCCATTTCTACATTCAGAAATGGATTTTAAACTACAAAAATTAATGATTTCTTGTAGATTTATGTTGTCTGATTTCGGCAAAAAAAAGCTATTTCTTAGAACAATTAGACAACGCCTAAACTAGAGCAATTTCTATTACCATTATAAAACTATTCACATTTTTAAGAGATGGATTTCTTATAGGTAACAACATCATTTTAATTTCTCATAGGAAACAACATCATTTTAATTAGCTTTTGATGTAAATGCTTTTCTTCTTATATCTATATTTTCTACACAAAATAAGATTTTTCATAGTGATTTTACTTTAGTTATAAATTCATAATTTCCAAGAAATGCAATTTTCGTGAGCCAAAAACATTGTAGAAGAGCTAATTGATTCTTAGTATATTGTACATTTATCTTCAAACAAATAGAAGACCTAATTGCTTCTTAGCATATTGTACATTTGTTTTTGGTAATTCACAATATCCTTACCTCAAATACTACAAATTAATCTTTAATTTTTCAATGATGCAATGAGTAATAATGGGCTTTAGCATATTGTACATTTGTTTTTGGTGATTCACAATATCCTTACCTCAAATACTACAAATTAATCTTTAATCTTTCAATGATGCAATGAGTAATAGTGGGCTTAGATGTAATTTTATAAAGACAATCTTCTTTGAATCATTTACTCACAACCTTATATCCCTTAATCAAAAATTTGACCACAAACTAATTATCTAACTAAAGCTTGATCTTGCATTTCATACTTTCTATTTATCATAAGAAATTATGTTATTCTTAATCCAAAAATATAGACTTAATATATCATGTGTATGGGAGAGGGGCTAAAAGTTGGGTAAGGTTAAATAGTTGTTTGGGAAGTTGTGGAATGGGCCTTAATCTTAGATTAGTAAGTTATTTAATGAAAAAAAATAAATTATATATTTCTCATAAAAGTAAATTCTCTTGTAATGCATGCATAAACATTAATATTAAATTAATATTTATATGTATTTAGAAATATTTATAAAAAAACTCCTTCTTACATATTTTGAAATAAACTTAATGTTTTCAAATTTAAATTTATCTTTTAAGTGTTTGTGGAGAAATATATAACATTATAACTTAAGTATATTTAAGCCATAAATGTGGAGAGATATATAACACTAAGTATATTTAATCTATGAATGGAATAAATGTTAGTACATAATAAAAATAAAACTATTTAAGCCAATGTTAGCACATAATAAAAATAAAACTCATAATCATATAATTAGAAACACAATGATTATTTAGTTGTATAATTTTAATTTTTATTATTAGTATAAATAATTACCAAATTAAGTTAGGTTAAAAAATTGCGAAGAAAATTGTAACTTGAATTTGAATCATGTACAGATAAATCAGTATGGAATTTAATCTAACTTCGTAGTACACTGAATACAATTTTTTTATTCAAAAAGTTTGAAACCCTTTACAATTATAATTGATGATTCATCAAATGCATTGATATTGACGGAGAAATCGCCGTCTTGACAGAGAGCAGCTCATAAGGCAATAACACAGAAGAGACGGAGAAATCGCCGTATTGACGAGTGGTCTTGGAAGAGTGATGGAAGATGCCGTATTGACATGGAGAGCTGAAAGGGAGTTGCCGCATTGACTCCCAGTCGGTCCTGGAAAGCGCCGTAACGACTGGTCATTGACTCCCAGTCGTCTTGGCCACTGGTCTTCCAGAAGTCATGACTAAGTTAGACAAAGAAAGCCAAAAACTTTTATTGGTAGGGTATGAAAAAGCAGAGAAAGTAAATGCGCCGTGTTGACGGGGGAGTGATGAAAGTGAATGAAAGAAAATGGGCCGTGTTGACGGGGAGGTGATGAATGACCCAACACCGAAAGGTGAAAGAACTTGCCGTATTGAATCCGGGTCGTCTTGGCCGTATTGAAGGTGAAAGAAGTTGCCGTGAAAGATATATTGAATCCGGGTCGTCTTGGCCGGTGGTATTGAGCGGGAGATAGAAAGGTGAAGGAAGTTGCCGTATTGACTCCCGCTCGTCTCGGAGAAGTCATGACAGATGCCTTGCGTAATTTGGACGATAATAGAGAAAGATATTCGGTTGCTAGTCAGATTCACGCCTGTAGGCGAAGAAAGCCGAAACGTTTGGTTGGTAGGTGTGAAAAATATATATATGTTAAAAATGGGCCGTGTTGACAGGGGCATGCACGGAGGTGATGAAAGATCCTAAAATTCAACCATCCTATTCTCTTACTTTTCAGCTTAAGAAATTACATCTTAAGATATAATGAAATAATTTAAAAATAGATAGGTTAAAAACTCCATACATAGAATTAAAATATATATATATATTTATATATATTACTTTTCTAATTATACTAATAAAAATAACAACATTTCCACAATATTTTGTATTTATGTATTTTTTTATTTATTTCAATACTTAATATATCTTACTTATAAAAAAAATATTTTAAATTTATTAATAATTATCACATATTCAACTTAATGGATTTATTATAAACCTAAAAGTATCAAAGTCCTTTAAAAAATTTAAATATTTACATTTCAAAAAACAAAACTCAAAGTTGCTTACTTAAATTGGTTTGTTCTTAATCTTTTCACCAACAACTCTTAAACTTTAATATAAGATGTATAGTGTTTCAAGCCATCTGTGGCCAAATGAGCTTTATTATTGATCTATTCACCAAATATTCCCCAACTTTAGTATTAGATGTTCTTGATTTATTGTGCTTTCTTTCAATACATTTAACATCAAATTCTTCAACTTTAATTAATGTGGATCAACTTGGAGAAACTGAGAAATTGTTCATGTTATTGTGTAACTTTATCCCCAAAACAAAGCCCATGGCACCGTGATTTTGTTTCCTTCTTCCATGAAGTTGAGCCAAAAAGTATTATATCCTTGTGCCCGATATGCACTTTTAGTGTATATTTTATAATGTGGTCTCAGGTGCATCCGACCCACCCATTTTAGGAGTTTGGACTCTTTGAATTTTCATGCGTGAAATCAATTAGTGAGTGATTGTGGCTTGACTTCTTCAATGAACTATGAAACCCTCATTTGTTGGGAACTAACTTATGAAGGAAGGCCCTCCTGAGATAACATTATCATTGGCACCCGCCTTACTACCTTAGCCTAGAGAAAAATATTTAGATCGATTATATCTCCTTTTCGATCCTTCTTTTTTCTCAATGGGAAGGTGAAGGCTTAAGTATTGAATATCCCATGGAGATATTTTGTCCCTCTACCTATCTGTTGGGAGCAAGAAGAACTATTGGGACGGAAGCAGAGAGACAAATAATTGCTTGAGGTATTACTAGATTCAAGCTTTTACTAGGAGCATGTGTGAGGGGCTAATACTTACATGACTAAGAGGCTTAGAAAGGTGGATGGGGAGATTCTACTTCGTCACAATGGTTGGTATTTCTCATGCTTTGAACTTCAATTTCAATCATATATCCAGTACAGGGTATGGGAGGGCAACTGGAAATTGATGGATTATTCAATTGATATAAACAATTGGCATGGAGGAGAGGAAATTTCGAGATGACTGTCACTGTCATTTGTGGTACTAGTTTGGAATTGGGATTAGGAAGTAAAGAGATTTTTGGTGGAGAAGATACACTTCTATCCTCTTTCACTTAACCTCTATCACACAACTATTAGTAACTTTGACAAGTTATTTCTCTGTATAGACACCAAATTGACAATCATGGTTATTTTATTCCTATAACTTTCTATGCCTTGAATATACACTGACCTGTCAAATACATTTTGAGATGGAAAAAACATTCCGTGAAACGTCAATTTCCAAGCCTAAATCCCATAGTCAATACGCTTTTGACTACTCATCGCATCCAAGAAGATATTATTTTGTGATCTATTGTCCAACTTATCCCTCCTTAAATACTTGCATATACACTATAACTCAATTGTATCATCATAAGATTAGTACCACTCTCGCACTCTCTTGAGTAATATTCCTTGATTTTTTCATTGGGCTTAAATTTGCTATATATACTATAGATTAGATAGATTTAGCCTATAATTTAATTCCAATTCCATTTTAACCTTTAGCCTGCACCAATTTATATCCATAATGGTTTTATTCTTCTAATATGTGAAAACACAATTATGTTGAGTTGTATATATAGTTGTGCATTATCATTAGAATCCATGATTGTTATAAAAATTATGGAATGCCAATTTTTTTTTTCTTAGTAAGACTTTGCAAAGAAACATAAGAGGTGCTTCCTCACATCTGAGGATGGCATCCCTAATAAACTTGTAAGCATAGAGTAGCGCATTTCACCCAAGGGGATTTGAATCGAGCACATATTGATAAAAAACTAGCGAATTTCCTAGAAACATCAATAACAATCAATTGATCCAACCTAAACTGCCAAAATCTTATATTCACGACCACCATCAAATATCATTATCTATTCAATGTCTCCACTTAAGGAACATGCAAACAATGGATTGGGATAGCACCAAATTACACAATTATAACATTGACTTTACATATCTCTAACCTTTGTAGCTCTAATAATCCATGCACCATATTTAATTTATTTAATAAAAATATACTTTGCATGTTCAAATGTCAATACCCCAACTGACGGATTAACCATCATTTCTCTACAAATTTTGAATATGGTCTCAAGGTTCACTCCTTTGAACTTGACTCAGTTCTTAATATTCCTCATGCCAATCCATATTAGTTTTGACTACGTGTGCACACAATAATCCCTTACATTTTCACGTTAGATATTTTCCTTTGCTTTAGATTAAGAAGGGAATGATGTGATGGATCTCTTAAATGTTATCTAATATTTAGAAATGGGCGTTGTCTAACTGTTCTATGTTTTGTTTTTTGTCGAAATCTGACGACATAAATCTACACGAAATTACTATTTTCTGTTGTTTAAAATCCATTAATGAATGCATAAATGGATTTAGCATGCTGAAAAATCCCTAAAGCACTCAGATTATACAAAAATAATCACTCAAATCTACAGATCTAACAATTTCTCACCAGATTTCTAGAAAATATCCCCGAAAAGTATCACCAAAAAAGAACCGAAACGTAGAACATTTAGACTACAACTTTAGCAACAATGATACAAGAATGCATTAAAAAAAAGGTAGTTATAGATTAGTATTGTGCTTTTAGTTATTAAGGTAGAGGATGTTTTAAAGATGAATAATTAGAAGTATTAATAAATAAAATGAGAAAGCCGGAGAAAGAGTTAATAATCATATAAAATCAAAAGAGGAGAGGTTATTAATGTATGAATATTTTAAAAAAAACATGAGTTTAATTTTATAAAACAACTTCGATGTGTATTTTTTTAATTTGAAATGATTAATTTGTATTTAATCAAAAAATGATGACCAAACCTATATTATGGATGTTTCAAAATATAGATAAATTTTGATAATTAATCGGTAACCTTAAAAATTCATTGGTTAGGTTTAACCATCATATCCATGTCTTTTGTTTCCACATATACTATTATATTGTTTAACGTAGTGTCCTAAAAGTAGAAAAACATTAATTACATTTCAAATAGAATTTAACATCCATCTCGGGCACTAGCTATAGATCCATATGAACTGTGGAACTTGAGCGATATGTTGCATCCTTTAGAGGTCCATGAACTTGATGGAGTTGGGGGACCATGAATTTAGTTGAGAACACAAATGTTGAAAAATGCATTAACAATTGTTCTAGTGCATTTGCTGCAATTTCCAACTATGTCACTTTTGCTTTAAGTCGAGCAATTGAGAATCAATCATCTACCTCATATTCCTTTATATGTTGCATATATTATCGAGCCACCTATATTTCAATTGGAGAAGTGGGGTATTATGGCCTCTAACATGAGCAGACAACATGATCTTTTAACATTCACTGCATAGCTTGGTCTACAAAAGAGGAGGTCACTTCAACTCTATTCTCACTATTGCGGGTGGATTGTTGAAGCTTCTCCAATTCCTCTTCCAACCTACATTTAAAACATGGTAGGTCCATGATAATCATTGGAAAGATGCACCAACTATGAAGGAAAATGTGGCGATTTCCAAGGCAAGATAAGACATTGTCGTAAAGAAGATAGTAGGGAGAATTATTTAATAGTTGATAGGTGGCTAGCAAAGTGGAGGATGTTGCTTCGATTTCCAGCAAGGGAACCATCTCTAGAAAGTGATGAACACCTTCACCCCTAATATTCTTGATTTGTCGATGTCTATAAGTATTGTTCAAAGGATAAGGAGGGTGGGTGCCTTGATGCACATTGGTAGGGAGGAGAATGAGGGATTGTGATAGAGGTAGAAATTAAGAGGCCAATTATCGTTGCATGTGTGAGGATGGTGGCAAGATGAAGGGTCCTTGAATGCCCCTCTTGCTTCAATAAATTGATTTGAAAAACAATGGTGGAGGGTGATAATCGAGATTCATCACATATTTTCTCCATGTGATCTCTTCAGGTTACTTCATGGAATGAAGTCTTAGTGTGTGTGGGGGGGGCTCCTTATCAATTATTTCAATATTCCTTCACTCAAGTATATGCCTTCATTTTCCATCTCATCGATGTTGGAGTAGTTAGTCCAATAGACATGATAGAGATGGACCTGGATGAAATGTTGGGCTAGAGCTAATTTTGTTTTATGAATGAGTTTGGCCAATGTAGAAGATGCATTTCACCCTTCTATTCTCAAGGAGTTGATGATCAATGAAGAGTCTCCCATAGAATTATGATGTACTTTGTGAGGTTAGAAATGATTTTTAATCATTGGAAAATTTCCCAGAATTCAACCTCGTTATTCATGGCTTCTCTAATGCCCCATTTTAAACCAAATCTCTTTATGTTCTTTAAGAACATAAACAACTCTAACTCCCCTCACGCATGTTACCTAAAAGTTGCAACATGTATTATGTCACTATAAGAAAGTGATTATATTAGAGTTAGAAAGAGAGTAGACATAAAATTCTAAAAGGAAGAGGGGACTCTGAATGAGTTCGAAATGTAGATAGAAAGGAACCCCAATTTAAAACACTTTGGCAAAGCATTTTAATATCCTTAGATAAGGTAAGAAAGGAGAAGAATTTTTGTTTTAGTAGGGGAAACCTAGAACCATTCCAAAAGCATAGATAACTTTAGAGATTAAATGCATAGTTCAAAAGTCATACAATTTCCACGAGAAAATAGTGAAAGGAGAAGCATGATAAACTTATTGGAGAAGCTTAAAAATGTCGTGGAAACATTCTTAAATTTGGGGATTGGTGGTAGCTATTGAATTTTATTTTTGAAGATGGCTTTGACCGGACATTAAAGCGTGAGAAAATCATACTCCAAAGAAAATTGCATTTTGCAAGTAAAACAAATAATACAACTTTTTAAGGAAAAAATCATTATAGAACATGAACGTTGTCCTACATAATTTTCACTTTAGATAGAATGTCTCTAGACAAACTCCATAGAAAAATGTTGCATTTCCATAGTCCAATTCCTAGGTCCATTGATAATCATAGAAATCTATCATGACATGATCATATGAATCTGTACTCAAGTCAAGCTCTACATAGATCTTGACATATGTGACAATTCCCTTACTGCTTTGCCTTAGGTCAATCTTAGGAAATTTTCTTAAGGATTTTTCAATTCTTTCTAAATTCATCATAACCTAAAGTGGATGGGGAGATTCTATGATCTCACCCAATAAAGGTTCTTGAGATAAACAATGGAGTCAAAATATGAGAAGTATCATTTGAAGAATATCCTAGTTTTGGCTCTTAATCGTGGTCCTTCCATGAGTTCTTTGGATTGGTAAAACGAGTGATAGAAAAACCTATTAAGAAAAAACTTACCACTTGTAATGTAGTCTAGTTGGAGCTAATTCATCTAGTGACAGTTGCATATGATGGATAAAACCCTTTGAATTTACAACTCCAAAAAAATTGTTTTTGCAATTGTGGATGTGCTTGCTAATAACTAATGACTTGCTTTGTAAGATTAAAAGTCACTAAGAAGTTTTTGGTTTTCTCCACAATAGGGGGTCGTGAAGAGTATTAGATTCCAAAGGGGAAGATAATTTGTTCAAGATTGCCTCTTTAAAGGAACACATATTGGGCTTAAGGAAAGCATTTGGGGTTTGTTGTGTCAAGTCTATATTATGATTATAAATGAATCTCTTAGGGATAACAGTTGCACTAGTTATTAATAAGTGATTTGTTAACAACCATGTCAAACTAAAAAAATACGATTCTAGTTGGGCATCGAGAATGGATTTCTCAACCTTGCACCATAAATTTCTTCTCTCTGAATGCATGTGTGTGTAAGAATGAATTACAAATGATGTCAAAACTAAGTTTTTTTTCCAAGTAATACATCTCGAGGAAACCCCTATCACTTCCCCACATTTTGTGGATGTTACTTAGTGTAAACCAGTAGCATCGATTATGGCACATGACTTGGAAATGATATCAAGTGAAGCACACAACAAAGCCAACCAACCTAGGGGATGGACCCCGAGAATTCCTACATGAACCTCAAAGCCCTCAAATACTCAAACTAACCTATCGAGGTAGACTAAAAACTATGTTATGTTATTAACGAAATCCAAAATTTATAATAGAAATATCAAGGGATTCCAGATAAGAAAAGAGAATGACAATTGCATCATATCCAACACTTCAACTCATAATATTTTATGTCGATGGAAGTTGGGAGCAAAGATAATGAAATACCTTTGGGAAAACCTTCATAAAAATTAAGAGTATTATATAGTACCATTTCTTCAAAATATTTGTATGTTTCCTCAATTACAATAGGGAGGAGTTTCATAACCAAATCTGTTGGGCCTAATTGGTGCACCTAACCAACCTACAACATGCAATTGTGCAAAGTAATCTTCAATAAATATGTACTCAACCACTAAATGGGTGATCAATAACCACCCCGCAGTGCAACATTAAATGTTGTGTGGGGTCATGTACATGTCATTTGATCTAAATTCTTTTAGATCCAACAACGTATACATGAACCATTGCAACATTTAATGGTTTGTCACCCATTGCAACATTTAATGATTTGTCACATTGTGGTTATTGGTTTCCTTCTAGATGGCATGAGTAGGGCCTCAATAAAGTTAGTTATTGAATATAAATATTGACATGAAATAACATATGAAAAAGTCTTAATGTTTTGATAGCATGATGTGATCATCTAAGTTATTACCTTAACAAATGTCTTAACAATGTGTAGGCATTAGACTTGATAAATATTACATGTTATGGTTTATTTATATGAAATAATTTTTTTTTTAAACCAGGTATGGAGAATATTTGTATTAAAAGGTGGCCAAAAATGGAAAAATATTGCAGAGAATATAGGCTTGTTGTTTCATAAAAAATCAGTGGCAGCATTAGATTCCCCTCCTATCATTTGACATGTTCATTCCTAGTGTTGTTTTAACTACATAGACACTAACATGGCATGTATAAATCCTATAAAAGAAATTTAAAATACATATGGATTTATAGAACATTTAAGAGATTTGTTGTTGCAGATTTTCCTCCGTGGGGATGGAAGTCTGGTCCAATTCCTTTGGTTCCTTGAGCTATTGTCTAGAGTCATATTCATTATCTTTCTCCTCTACTTGACTTGTAGTCTGTTGAGTTGTGGAGTCTAAGATGCAATCTTCGCTTGTGTACTGAATGAATTGCTTTATTTGATAACAATCCATTTCAATTTCTAATATGTTTCCCCATATCTAGAATGCTCATTATCTTGTATATTGTTATTGTTGTTGTCTTTCCAAGTTGTGAATATTTTATAAGAAATATCTAAGTGAGATTCATTTTCTTTGTAATATCTCTTCATGTCTCCTCAAATATTTGTGGATACTTCTGAGATCTCATGGATGCATGTTGTTCCAAAATCAATATGGAAAACTGTGTTTCCTACAAAAATCTAGGAAAACTAGTTTGTCCGAAAAAGGACCAAAAGAACCCTTATGAAAGATGAGACACTACTACATATGACCCAATTTGCCATGGTTTTTTGTTGCTATTGCCACACATATCCGTCACACTTTACACGAAAGCAAAGACTATTTTTCGTCGCTATATCCACGAACTAGTTATTCATGGAAACAACAACGAAATTTACCCTCCACGTGTCATCACCATCAAGATAGGTTTACCTTATAAAGCGTGGAAATAACGACGAAATTTCGTCGCAATAGGGACGAAAAACCGTGCCAAAGTAAAAAAACTTACCAACAGATTATGAATCAGATGCCATACGTGCGACACAAAACTGTGGAAAGTTGCGACGAAAAAACGTGGCAATAGCGACGAAAACGTTTGGTAGAGACAAAATTTACAATGCAGATGCTATACGTGCGACGCAAAACTATGGCAAAGTGCAACGAAATTTTGTCGCTATTTCCACGCTTGTTAAAAAAAAATCATTACTTTGCGACGAACTATCGTCGATATTTCCATGCTTCCTTTAAGTTAAAAAAAAAAAAATCGACATGAGATATGGTATACCATATTATATACCATATTACAATGCAATATGGTATACCATATTACAATATTGTAACATGGTATACCATATTACATTGTAATATGGTATACCATAATATGGTACCATATTACATTGTAATATGGTATACCATAATATGGTACCATATTACATTGTAATATGGTATACCATATTGAGAAGCTAGATGTTGGGATTCGTGATTGACCCATACTCAATATTTTCATGTGTGATTGACCCTTCAAAGGGTTTCTTATGTGAGAAGGGATTATGAGAGGGGGTTTTGGGACTTATTAGGGGTCTTTCTTAGTGGACCAAAAGGGAAACCCAAGACACCTTGGGATGTAGGGGAAGATAAAATACATTCCCTTGAATGAATGGTTTTAATTGAGATATTGGAGCTCTGAACTAGAGGTCAAAAACAATTTGGTAGGGGTATCCCAGGGGGACAATATGGGATATGTGTTTTTTTTAAATCTATCACTATCCTTGTGAGAGTGGGCCAACCCTTTACTTATCCACTTCAATGCACTCACAACCATTAATCGATATTCATATAGACTGGTCACACTAATTACCTTGAATATCAAATTTAACCTATTAATGTGAAGGGATAATCACACCATGAGGTTAAAGGCATTCACACCCTTTCAACAACTATGTTTGTAGCTTTTTGGATGAGGAACTTGTAGCCTTGTGGTTGAGTCATTCCCTTACCAAAAAAATGAAGGTTACTCACACTCATATGAATGAAAGAAATCAAAGTTGTTCCCACAAAAAAAGTTGTAACGATTTGAAATAATGGTAGATCAAAACAATGGAGCACTTGTTTAAACAAAGACACTTACACCTATTCAAGTAAAGGTAACTCACCCTATTCAAATGAAGGTACATGATACCATATAAATGAAGAGAAATGGAAATGTTTAACTCGAAGGGTAGTTCACACAAAATCAAGTTAGTGTGATCACAATGTTTTGAAACGAAGGGTGATCACACTACTCCAGGTGATAGTTTCTCACACCACCCTAAATGAAGGATGATTGCACTTGTTGAAGTCGAGGTACTCACATTAATGTCAACAAATGGTAACACATACCACTATAAATGATTAGGAATCACACATGATGAAGGGGAGATAACAAATATTTCACTTGGAGTAATGCAATTTGGTGGGAAGTAGAATAACTAGTAGTATATGTTATAGTCTTAATTTCCACCCTACATGCCAGAAGGGAATCCAGCAGAAGATGAAAGTCAAAATACATTTCTTTATCAGGATTTAGGACTTTTTTTAGGGTCTTCACGTGGAATATAGGAGAAAACATGCGATGATAGTTGTTGTTTGTTTATAATGCAACAAGCGATGATCCCTGCAACCTTCTAGATTTGAAAAGTTATGAAGAGGTAAGTGAGGGATCAGTTGTATCTTTGTGGCATGGGGCTAGAAAATCAAAACATTCGAGTTTCCAGTGGGTTCCAGAAGATCTAGAAGCTCTCCCAAGCCTCTTCCAAGGATATATATAAAGAAGGAAAGTCCTGAGAAAGAGGGGGAAGGATATTTTGCAGAGTTATGATGTCCAATTATAGAGGTGCTTCTCTAGTCACAACGGCCACAATCAAATTTCCTAGTCAGATTGAGAAGATGAGGAGGAATTAGGAGCAAGGAGAAAAGAGAAATGATTTCACATCCAAGGTATTATGTTTGATGTGTTTCCTACATGTTAATGAATAGATCATTGGTTTCCCCTAAATGTGTTTGTATTTGATTTGTAAATGCTTAGATCTGGTCTCGTGTTAAATAGATCAGGATAGATCTAGTGAATTGGATTTTCGTAACATTAGGAGAGAAAGTAGATCAATATTTGTTTGTCTTCTCGTGTGTAGGAAGCAGATTATAGGAGTTGGAGCTGGATCTTAGGAGGTGCATCAACCAAATATGTGAGGAAATTGTTGGTCATAAGGTATGCTTACTATTCTTCTTGGTTAAAAGAAAAATAATTTTTTGGCATCTAGGGAAACCATTAGAAGTCTATCCCCATTGTATGTATAGGATCAATAGGCAGGTCCTAGAGAGATCTAAGTTACCATAATGGTGATATTTCTCCAATAATAGTCTAGGTAGATTAAATGTTTGGAATGTAGAAGGCCAAATGATTTGGCATTAAAAGAGTCTCCAAGGGGAATTAGAAGAGACATAATATAACATATAAATTTCCAAACAATGGATTAAACCATGGGAGTGGATGGGGGACATAATTAGAATTAGGGTAATAGGGATCTATGGAATTAAGTGGATGAGGATCATCACCCACCATGATTTTATAATTATTATGAAGTGAGGTATATTGAAAGGAATTACTTATATCCTCACCATCCTTGATGTGGGTACTACCAAAAGACAATACATAATACACATGATTGTAGAAACATAGTTACTATGAATGCTAGAAACATAGTTACTATGAATGTAAGAAATAGAAAACCTTCCATAATTTGGCCACTAAGCTAATGCATGATTCTACTAGTATATATAGTGGAAGATGAAGTCAAAGAATTTTTGAAAAGTTTTCTATAGATAATAGACAATGAT
>JASDQU011401238.1:12581-24856 GCA_032191745.1 Picea mariana
GTAAAAGAGAAAGAGCAGCTGAAGCTGATGGAAGTCATTCCATTGAGTGCCATTCCAATTTCGGGAGTGAGTATAGCATCAGTGACAGAAGTCCCATCTGCTACTCCATTGACATCCCTAGAGAAGACAACCGTCCTGGCTAAGTCTATGGAAAAGATGAACCTGCAGGAAACAGAGATCAACATGCTAAAAAAGGAGATTGAGAACCTTCAGGAACTCAAATCTTCCTTCTAGACCAGCCTCTCCAAGGAAAAGCAGGTGACTGATCAGCTCAAGCAGGAGTTACAAGAGCTCCGGAAGCAGACAGTGGCAGGAAAGACTTTGGCCGAGGTTAAAGAAAGTATATGGACAGACATCACCAAGTCCATGAACGAGATATGACCTATGATACAGATTATGTTTGAGCAGAATGAATTGGTACAGAGAAGCAGACAGGCCATCGAGAAGATCAGATCAGAATTGGGAGAGATGCCAACACAGGCGAACGAGATCATCAAGTTCTTAAATTCTAAGACCAGGGAAGCACTGGAAGAGCTGAAAATTGAAGACTGAACATAGACCATCCTTGAGGTCAAAAGATTTTTGACCAAGAGAGGATTAATGCTTCAGCTGGAAGAAAAGGTTCAGGCCATGGACCTAGGGGTACAAATATTCTTTAGTAAGATTGAGGCTCTCCAGAAGAAAGGTCTTCCTGGTCTGAAGGTAATCAATGATAAATTGATGACACTCCCAGACTACAAGAAGAGATTGGCCGATGTGGCTAAGGACRGTTCAAAKTTTKCTRGAATTCAAGGGAGCATCACTGGCAAGGCATTCCTAGATGCCCTTCAGTGGGACATCAGTATCTAACATGAGATTCGATACATCTTCCTCACCAAGCCTACCTTCGCCAAGTACACAAAAATGGATGAAGTGTATCGACAGCTACTCAAAGTCAACGTGCCCAGTCATCTATGATGGGAGGAACTCTGTGATCTGATCGAGTAGAAGATGAGTTGTCCCAGTCCAGTCAGTTGTCCAGTCAGATGAGGTCGTGCAGAGGCTTCATCAACGGTCCACCTAGAAATCAGCATGCAGTTACAACCACATCATCAAGCAGTTCCTAGATTTAGGAAATTTGTTAAGTTAGTTAGGCTAAAAATAGATTTAGCACGTCCTGGTCATTAATGACAGGATCGTTTATAATTTGAGTTATAAATACTTCACCTTTCGAAGTATTGGGGGTTGTTGATCTTCACACCCTAAATCTATCAGACTGTAATATTTTTTAAGAGATCTTCCATTAATAAAAAGGAGGCACTTTTACAGGATTCTTGCGTGTATTCACTGGTGATGTTTTTCTCTCTAAGTTGAACGTTATTCTCGCTTTGTTATCATATTGTTTTCTGGATCTAATATTTAGAAGTAACGAAAGTTGCAGGATTTATCTCGTATACCCTGTTTCTGACTCGAAAGATTTTAGTGTTTTATCTTATGGTGTTTTCAATAAAGAAATTATTAACTGCTTCTTTGTTGAAATTATCTTTCTCATCTTTTCTGCTATTCATCATTTATGCTACTGAAGAATCCAGGGATTATATTATCTCGCCCTGTGAAAGTTTTCCCTTTGCGTTTCTGGTTTGGATTTTATATTTTATTTAAGACACAGACCCCATAGCCCAATGGATGTGTAGACTGTCTCAACCAACTCTACAAACACTGTGACAACAAAAACCGACCTATTTATTTACCTAGCCTAATATTTAAAATTTGAACCATAGCTAAATAATATAGAGAGATCCCTCTCTGAAGTTGGAAGGGCTAGATCCCAGCTTCAAAAGCGGTTGGATAAAGTTACCTTAGTAGATTTCTTTTGTTGTCAACCTCTAGGAAATTTATCGAGTGCTAACAGAAGGCATATTGACTAAGATCAAGTCGAAGTGGTTAAAGAAGCAGAAAATAAGGAGCGAAGTAAGGGAAGACGAGTCATTGGACGAGAAGATCGAGGAGAATAGATCAACAAGCAAGATGGATCGAGGACAACTTGACAAGTGGAAAAAGCCACCAATGGATGCTTTGGAGCACTTCACGGGAAAGATGGAAAGACAGGCTGGCAAAGCCCAGAAAACGAGGGTCAAGTTGTCCTAGGGTTTTAGACACCTAGGTTTTTGGTATTTAGGATTTTGACACCTAGGTTTTGACCTAGGGATGTTCGAGAGCTATTGCAATGTATAAGTAAGAACCTAGATGGGAGAAGAGGGGTTCGTCGGGGAATTCGGTGTGAGTTGTTGTTGTTGTGATTGTTCATAGAGTGATTATTGTTGTGTGTGAGAGAAGTGTTGATTGTGAGAGCCTTCTGGTATTGTAAGATCTTCAGTTGGGTGCGAAGATCAACCCTGCAGGTGGGTGCGCAGGGAAGGGAGAGGAGAAGAGGGAGAGAGAGAGATGTGCAAGCTAAGAGAGCAGATAGAACTATATGTCTTATATAATATCAAGAAACACAGTCATGTGAACGTAGCCCTAGGGAGAGGGTGAACCACATATATCTTGTTGTCTGTGTGATTGATGTTGTGCTCTTTTGCCTTCTGATTATTCTGTTATTGCATCATTGTGTTATATCTGAGATATAATTGTGTGAAGTACGTTTAAGTTGGTAAATGATATCTAGAAGTTGTGTTGGATCCAGTTTGCATTTCCTCTAGTTGTAGACACTTATGTCTTGCAGCCCCCTATCGCTACTTCAGGTGAGACTACATCTGCTTCGCAGGTGTTTCCGAAAGGGCCAGTAGTTAGGGCTTGTTGGTGTGTTGTTAGAGCTGAACCCTGGGTCTGCCCCTTTGCCAATAGGACATTCCCATAAGAAATGTTGGATTGTGTCCTAGTTTCTTTGGCATAGAGCACAAGTGAAAGGACCATGGAATCCTCTTTTCATCAAATTTTCTCCGATTAATATTTTTCCATGAGCTACAGACCAGATGAAGATGTTTATTTTGTGCAGGGCATCCAGATTCCAAATATTTTTCCAATTCGTTGAGAAGTGAAGGACCCTTGACTTGGAAAGTAATGTTTCTTAGCCTTCTTTCATTGAGTATCTGACTGCTCCCCATCCTCCATTGTCCTGAAGGTCTCAGTGTAAAGGGGATGCTCCTTTAAGAAGAGAGATTAACAATTGGACTTGATTCTGCAAGTGAATGGTGGTGTCGCCTAGGCTCCAAGCCTTCCAARAGCCATCTTCATTCCAAGAGGAGATATCGAAAAGAGTGATTTTGTGTTGTAAAATCATCCATCTTTTCAAATTGGCGATTTCTTCTGCTCGAGAGATGACGTCAGATCCCAAAATCGTATCTTGCCAGATCCTGATCATTTTTCCATTTCCAGGGATCCATGAGAGATGMTCTTTAAAGAAAGGGATTGGGGCTAGAAAAAGTTTCCAAATTTATGAACCAGGCTGAATTTCTAGAATAGAATCCACACTTCTTTTTCTGGCACCCAACGTGTATTTTTTGGTTATGGTTGATTTCCACCATTCCTTTCAACTTGTATTAGTCTCCAAAGTAGCTTGGCTCCCATCGCTGGATTGGCCATTTCAGGATCTCTTATTCCAAGCCCCCCACTATATTTAGGAGAGGTGAAAATATTCCAGTTGACTAAATGAAACTTTTTGGTGTTGGAATTTCCACCTTGCCATAGAAATTTGTGAATAAGTTGAGTCGTGTCTTTCAAGGCTCCCTTAGGCATCGGGAGGGAGGAGAAGAGCATCGACGCCCCAATATTTTTTTGACTCCCCCAATGCTTTCGGTGAAATGTAAACATCGATGATTTAAGTTTGAGAATGCACCGGTGCGTATACACAATGAAGCACACCGCTTAGAAAAACATCCGTTAAGACCTCTAGCCACGCAGATTTTTGTAGTTATAATGAATTTCCATTATAATATTCGTAAAAACATCCGCTACCAAATATAGATGTTTAGGTGGAGGGTTTTTTGACAATTTTTACCAATTTTGTAACACTAAAAACCTCCACTACAAGGTCTTTTCCTTCTCGTGCATCAAAACCCATCTAAACCACCTCCATCGCGATCATGTTGTCTGTTAGTCTCTACTCAAGGTATAATTGCTTGTTTTTGTGCTTGTTTAGTTTTACTTTAATGTACTTGAGTTCTTCAACCTCTATTGATATGTCAGATGCATGTGGATTGATTTAGACTAATTGTTGATTTTTTTGGAAGTGGTATGAGGCCTAGTTTCCTCTATTGCATGCCTCAAACAATCATGGTTGTAATATTTTTGGTACGATATTGATATATAAGTATACTACTTTACAAAACACACACACACACACACATGTAACAAGAAAAGGTTAAAATCCTAAGGAGGTTGGCCTATGCTAACTTGGAGTAGACAAGTGGCAGGCTTCTACGGATTGATCCTTGCTGGATTCATTAGGAAGGCAAAGAATTCATAGAGGGTTAATCAATGGCTTTAAATGAGTGTTATCATTCCCACTTTTTTCTTTCTATATCCTCATAGAAGGTTGAGATGTCGATAGCATAAGGTAAATTTACACCATCAACATAACATAGTGACCATACCAGGGTGAAATTCCCCTACATTTAAAGCACTTGTGTGCTTATATTTTTGTTGTTATATTGTGCTTATTTTTGTTGCATTTTAGTTATTTTATGTTGTCATTGTCTAAGTTTTATGTTGATTTCACGACATAAATTTCTTTAGCACAGCCAAAATTTAATCTTCATTATTTTAATGAATTTGATATTGCTAACTAGCTACTATTATTTTTTGTTTCTTAGGTTGGTCCACCTAGTAATAGGGTTGATTTTGAAAAAAACCAATCATATTAGGACGATATTGGTATGCAAGTTTCCCACCCTTGAAATAAGTGGACTAATTTATTTTATTATCCTTTTGTCCCTTATGACCTTGTCATATAAGCTTTAGCCATACATTCCTATTGATTTTCCAGACCAAACCATTCTTGCCTCTTGTTTGTTCAACCACATCCTTGGTACAACTAAGTCCCTATAATAGTTAGAAAGGTCCTAGGAAGTGATATCTAAGGACATTGACCATCAAGAAAGAAGGGATTGTATTAAAAGATGAACTCACATTCACCCTCTTCACTTGTAATTGCTTATGTTCACACTTCCTTGCTACTCCCATAGAGTTAAGGGAGAGTCTCCTGAATTTGAATCATTATCTGAAGTTAGGAAGTCAAAGAAGATCCTTCAAAATATTTGAAAGAGGCTTATTCATTCTTTATCCACCTTTAAAACAAATTATCATAGTCCTCAACCTCTTATTTTGATCTAGGTCGATATCAGTGGCCACCCACCTCTTCCACTGACTCAACACGGTTCTCCATCTTAGCAATTTTATCATGACTTTTTAGGATTTTTTGGGTCTTAAGCTTCTGCAGTCGTTTTGAGGACCTAAACGATGTTTTTTGGGAAATTTCAAAACCTGGGATTACTTTTGAGACACCTATGTCATTCTACAATATTGTAGTCCTTAGAAGAGCTTTCCGATGAGCTACTATGCACAAAAAATGGAGATTTTATGTGAAATTTGTGCCCCCGAGAATTTTATGTAGAAACTAACCACCTCGATCCCAAAAATACCTTTTTGGCTCTTCAAATCCTATAGTTAGGGTTTTGGACCTCTAGGGTTCTTGCTTTATGTTAAGTTTTTTCAAATGAGCATAGCCGACATCTCATTCTTCAAAGATAGGCCACCACCATTCTAGCCATATTGTGTTGTACAATATTCTACTATTTTATTCATTAATAGAAGTTGGGTTTTCACTATATTAGTATGCTCTCTGATATATTCTTGTGCATGTTTCATTTCATTCCCTATGCAATATGGATCAATGGTATTAGAGAAATCTTCTCCTTGTTTTTTTTCTCAGTGCATGTCCTCGACAAGGTCAGGGTATAGAGAGTTGGTTCTTCAACTAGTTTCACTAGGAGATGATCTCCCTTGCCAACCCAAGCAACCTCCCATGACAGGGTAAAATCCAGATGATGAAACAAGATATTCTATCAAGATGATGCTTGAGGAAGTGCTCATGCGATAAAGGAATGAGATGATGGATAACCTTGCCCAGATCCTTCAATGACTACCGACAATGAGAGAGGTACCTTCAATAAGCAGCCATATTGGAGGTGTGACACCCTTCAAGATACAAGTTAACTTTGATATCCCTTTATTTGAATTCTCGATAAATGCAGATACTTTCGAGAAATGGTTAAATCTATTAGAGGGTTATTACACTACTCAAAAAAATTTTGACATCGAAAATATCACCTTCGCACTCCTTAAAGGCCTTCCCCGTGTCAAAGATTAGTGGGAAAGTTACTAGGAGAGACATAATGAAGATGTTTCTATAGCATTTAGGAAAAGACCCACTTGGGTAGCCTTTGTTGATGTCCTCAACGAGGAAGTCTACCATGTTGGAAGCTATGATAACCAATACATGGGATGGACAATTCTACATAGGAGAGAGACCAAATGGTGTCGGAGTACACCAATATCTTTCATACCTTGTAATCAAAGTTGGGTATCAAAGAATTCGAGCAACACCTGGTTTTGAAGTATTGCAGTGGCCTACATAGGTACATCCAAGTAGAGATGGATTTCTTGGACATCTCCTCACCAAGAGCAATTTATTGATATGTTGTCAAAATCAAGCATAAATTTAAGCAGCAAAATAAGCAGGGATTTGGGTATGCAAATCCACCATAATAGAAGTATAGTAAAGGTGAACCCAACTCATGGGACAAGGGACAAAGCAAAGAGATACGACCTCGAGAAAACCWGTCCAAGCTGCAAGCAAATAAGGGTAGTCAAAATTCAAAGGACACTAGAAAGTGGTGTGAGTTCCACAAAATCCYCGGGCACAACACTAATGAATTCCACTCGAAATAGTCATTATAGGCCAAGTTTAAATAAAAAGAGTCAGACCCCGACTCAAAATTTGATTCAGAATAGGAAAAGGGAAAGAAAATCATCGATGTAGAACCCAATGCTACTAWCCCAACCACAAATATCCAACCAAATGAGTCATGGGATCTTGAGGAGGGGGGTCGCCTCTTCCATTCACAAATTTGGGTGAAGGGGACCCCACCACATTTCATTATTAATAGTGGGATATAGAAGAACACAATATCAACTGAGGTCATCAAGAGATTGAATTTGTCAATAACACCACACCCCCAACCATACACCATCGGTTGGTTGAGCCAAGGATGAGACCTTGATGTCATCCAATAGTGTTGTTTATCCTATGGCATCAAGCCCTTCAAAGATTATGCATTATGTGATGTTTCCCCACTCAAAGTTCATGATGTTATTTGAGGACAACCCTATATGTGGAAATGTCATGATATTTATGAGTCTTTGTCACGTAGTGTCATTGTTACTTTGGGAGGCCAACCCTCTAGGGTACCAAAGGTAATTCTGACTACTACAATTCCATTGATCTCAAAAAATAGTACCAAAAGGTAATCTCTCAGACTTCCATGTTTGTCCTCTTCATGGTTCGGTCAAAAGGTGAACGAAAGGTCACCGCGACCACCACAACTTCAACATTGGATCTCTCTACACAACGTCAAGTCAAACATCCCATTGAATTGATACCTAGTGCTCCCTTCCCTAATGGTCCAATATACAGATGTTCACCTCAAGAGAATGAGGAAATAAAGCATCAATTTCATGAGCTCATTTGAAAGGGCCACATTCAACCGAGCTGCTCATATCGTGTGAGCCCAATTGTGTTAGTGCAAAAGAAAGATGGAGCATAGTGAACCAATATTGACTATAGATCCTTGAAGAAAATCATTTTCAAGAACCAATACATGATCCCCTAGATTGACTATCTTCTTGATCAACTTAATGGTGCCAAGTTCTTTAGTAATATTGATTTGAATTTAGGTTACCACTAGGTTCAAATAGAACAAAATGATGTATGGAAGAYAACCTTAAAATCTAAAGAAGACCTTTTTTAGTGGTTGGTCATTCCTTTCGGCTTGACTAATGCTCCAACAACATTTATGAGGATGATTGATGATAACTTATTGTCATTCACAATCTCTTTTATTGTCGTATATTTGGATGACATCCTCGTCTTCAACCAAACCTGGGCATAACATTTGCAGCACATTCAACAGAAAGAATTCTAGGATCTAAAACACCACCTTTGCTTTGGACAAGTCCTCATGTTGCCATACCTGCAACATCCATTTGATATTGAGATAGATGCCTCTGACTATTCTACTGGTGCAATCCTCACTCAGTAGGGACATCCAGTGGCCTATCACAGCAAGATGTTATCTGATGTTGTTCATATATATCCCACCTATGACAAGGGGATGTACTTGATTGTTTAGGCATGATGACAATGGAAACATTATATTCTAGGAGAGGAAACAATCGTCAACACTGATCACAAGACTCTATAATTCATGTAGGCACAAGGAAAGTTGAGGAATGACCGTCATCAAAAGTGGTCCACAAACATGCAACAATTCCACTTAAATAGTTAGTACAAGAATGGTAGCACCAATTGTGATGCAGACTACCTTAGTTGACCTCTGGMTGTGGAACTAACCATAGTTATTAACTCCTATGGGCTCGAGACCTTTGGTGGACACAATTATACAACAATGACTCTAACTTCTCTGCTATTTATCAAACACTTAGTCCAGGCAAACAAGTCCTAGACTTCCACCTCTAAGATGCACTCTTTTTTATTTTGACAAACTTTGTGTTCCTTCAAGCGAGAGTGCAAAGCTAATTTGGGAGGCACATTACAGTCCAGTGGCAAGGCACTTTAGTGTGGAGAAGAGAAAGGCAATATTTCAAAAGTATTTCTACTAGCCAAAGATTCGACGGGACATCATCTAGAGTATCAAGCCATGCACTACCATGACTAAAACATCCATAAAGAATCAAGGGTTGTACACTCCTATCATTACCCTAGACAAGCCTTAGGAGTTATTCTACATGGATTGCATGCCAGCTTTTCCCTCCAACAAACACACTCATGATTGTGCTGTTGTGGTTCTCGATCGGTTCTCTAAGATGGCCATTTTAACTCCATGTAAAAAGAGTATGATAGTCAAGGCCACTACTAGGATATTCTTTGAGCATGTTTGGGTTCATTTTGGGCTACCACATCCCATTATTTTAGAAAGGGACAACATGTTCCTCGATGCATTCTAGTCCAACCTATGGCCTCTGATGGACACAAAGTTGACCAAATCGACTACCTTTCACCCCCAAATAGATGGGCAAATGGAAGTGGTCAACATGATGATTGTGCATATCCTACACAGGTACAACTCCAAGAATCCATGTGCATGGGGCGAGATCCCTCCATATGTTCAACACAACTATAATAGATCCCTCGATAACTCTATTGACCATGTACCTTTTCAAGTGTTCTTGGGATTCCAACGATTGGCCCTCATTGATGTATGTTGGATTACTAAGAAGGGGGGTGAATCAGTAATAGAGCAATATAATCATTTTTACCACAGTATGTACGTGGTATTTATCTTTATGATCAATGTAACATTATCATCCAATAAGTGCAGAGTATATAAACCATAAACAATGAACAATCACACACGTACATAGTACACCGGTATTTTTATGTGGAAACCCAATGCAGGAGAAAACCACATAATTATTTTTCTTATATGTCTTTAAGAATTACATTCATTGGAAGAACCAACTTCCTTTGTTCTCCTGCTGCAACTGGAAGGAGGCTCTAACCCCCTATATTTTTAGGCTACAACTTGAGGGAAGCTCCAACTCCCCAATTCTCTGGCTACAACCAAAAGGAGGCTACAACCCCCTATGTTCTTTGGCTACAACCGAAAGGTGGCTATAACCATTTATCCTTGCCTCATTCTTCCGCCCTGAAATATAAGTAATATGATGAAACCACTATCACACTGTCGCTATGAGATACACTGTTGTAAACCTGTACCAATTTGAGCCAACAACCTGTAACCGACCTGTGCCAATGTCTTGCAACCAACCTGTACCTGTACCAATCAAAACCCAATAGGTACACAACCTATCTGTGTTGCAGCACATGTATGTATGCGCTTTGTTTGTACTATAGCTTGTGTATGTACGCAGCATGTCTATACTACAACCTGCATACGCCTTCAGAAAGCTAGGGTTTTTCACTTTTACTGAAACTCAAACACTCGGTTGCCTCTTGTCAACTCAACCTGCAACCTGTCATTGTGTCCAACCTATAGTTGTGCCCTGTGCATACATCCTCATACCTATCCCTTAACCAAGTGTATCTATATCTCTCAAGTCATGTGCCATACAAGTATTATCATGAACAAGTATAATAACCCTCACATGAACTAGACACTAAACCCTTACTGATATGCATCATGTCAATACATCAACCACTTCACAAATACAGGCTCTCAACCATGTACCACAAAAACCCTTAACCATGTGCCAATAAATACAAGATGTGTCTCAACACTAACAAGATGTATCAATGATAAATATAGATTATACCAGCATTGTATTTCTGTAGATATGACTTATACAAAAAGTCTCATGCAACCAATAATCTCTCTAGGGAAAATCCTCAAACCCCCATAACCATTTCTCATGTAGACAACAAAATCCAACCACTCATAGAAATAAGACATACCTTTTGAACCAATAGATAGATCTAATGTACTTGATCACTGTAGACCTTCATGGGAGCTTGCTTTCAGACTCTAGAGATATGGCATCTTCATCTTCTCAAGTTTTTATGGATTTATCCTCATGTACGCACCGTATTATACTGTTAGCCTGCATATGTACGCACCCTATTATACTTTTAGCCCATGTGCATATCAAAAACTAAGGTTTTTCAATATTTCTGAAACTCTGAAACTTTCGTCGTCAACCCTTTGTGCAACCTCAGACTTGCATAACTTCAGATGTATCAATGAGTACCTGCAATAAACCTTACACAATAATAGATATTCAATTTTCTCAAATGGTGCTAATAGGAGAGCCTTGCTCCCTTATTTATACTTCCATGTAGCTTCCTCAAGAGGTTACCTTCTAACAAACTTAACCCAAATTCCTTCTTTTAGGGCTAACCCACTTCTAACCACTTGTCCACTTCTAACCCACTTTGCTACAAATTGTAAATTCTCCACTTCCAATTGCAACAAATTTATTTTTAATTATTTTCTTATTTGCAACAAATTAACCCATGATTAAATCCTAGTTTCACTCACTTGACTAGTCAACTTCTTCTAGGAGCTTCTGGAATAATTTTGACTTCTTTGACTTCTAGATAACTCATGAGGGTTCTCCAACTTCACAAGGCCATAACTCTCTAACCGTGAGGAGTTATGTGGCATTCCACATGTCACCAGAAATGTCATGATATGTACTATCCATATAGAATAGTTTTACTTGCAAATATACTAACATTCATACCATTATACATCAAACAAGCATAGATCCCTTAACCATACTGTTGGGCTACCAGAATTTGCTATCGGACTTACTTCAAGGGTTGACATCAATGACAACCAACCCAATTACTCAACAATGTAGCTATTCCCATTCCAACTTCACTGACAGAGTCCTCCCACGCTCATACTGAGGCAATCAAAGGAACCAAATTTATTGAATGAATCTAACATCTCCAACAACATTTTCATGATACCTTGCAAAGTACAAGCAGTGACATGACCAACATTGGGTTCCACACAAGTTTCAGGTTTGTGACAAAGTATGGTTTATTTTACCTCACGACCCCCCGCAGTAAGATAAAACCACTCTGATATGGGCCTTACACAATCACAAATGTTGTGTGTGAAAAATCTTTTGAATTGGGTATTCCTCATTTTCTTTGTTTGCAGCCAATATTTAATGTGGAGTTGCTTTGACCATATTTCCCACCTTTGTTGGATGCTTCGAAGGTGGCTGAGAAATTGGCCCTTGTAAAATCAATATTGAATTCCTTGAGATGGCTATAGTGGATTGGATCATGGACACCAAGACAAACGACACTTGCCAACAGAACATACCACTCTATCGGGTTAATAAAGCAGGACAACTTCTTCAATAAGGCAAATGGCTCACTAAGATTTAGATTCAACAAAAGCTACCCCATCTATTGCAGGAACTTAACACAATGGAGACCATGTCACCTTTATTAAATAAGGCCCACTAGGTGGTTGGGACTCATTAGTGATGGGATCACAAGTGGTTAGGGTTTTGCTAGT
>JASDQU011401238.1:38585-73208 GCA_032191745.1 Picea mariana
CCTTCCCAAAGAAAAAATGAATACAAATTTGATTCCATTCAAAATTTTGGTTATTAACTAAACTAATTCACTAAAAACAAAATAGATATGGATTCCAAAAGAAGACCAACATAATATGAATTTGTACTTGAGTGAAAAATTAAAAACACAATGGATTAATTTAAATATGTATTAATAAAATTCATGGAAAACGTATGCCCACATACATTCTTAATTAGATTTGCACACATTACATGTACAGATTCGTCATCATAATAGAAAACAAAGGGATTAGCTGCGAAGCAGCTAGTCCCTGCCTCATTGAACAATTCGAGGATTTGAACATGAGATTGTGAAATGGCTGTGGAGTGAGAAGACTAACATAATTTTCTATAACTCTTCTATTTCTTTACACCCGCTCATGTCGAGGGTTCGAAGCTTTGCAAGGCCATGGAGACCCATTATTTTCATTATATAAACTTTTAATTGTAATAAAATATACCCTTTGAAAAGTCATCCATAAATCTAAAACATCGACAACCACAAAACCTAAATTGGGTTTCATGTTCCAATCTACTACACAATTCAGTTCTGGTACTCGGCATCACATAGTACTTTTCCTCAACAACTTTGCCATGGTTCATTAGGGGAAGATTAGAAAATTGAAATAGGAGGTCGAGATCGCATTCAATGCCTTTTCCATTGCATATAATGACATGTTTCGTGAGTGTTACACATTATTTTTGTCACCCCAGTGATCCATTGACAAGCATGTGTTCATGTTCCCAAAAAGAGCCTTTCTTCATGAGGAAAGTGACTGACTTTCTCTTATCAAAAACCTTGTTAAGGAGGGTCGTCGCAGGATGCACCATAAACAGGATGTGACGATGCCCAGACGTCACCCTCTTCCCTAAATCTCGATTGCGACGTCTCCACAAGATGCCCTAAAGATAGGGTGTGACGATGTCAAAAGACTAAGAAAAGGTTAAGTTTCATGAAAGTTCTAGAAGGGGATCTTCTAAAAGGTGAGGTGGTGTCTGTATGGTTGGGATCCTACTCGCTTCTCTGATTTGGTGGGATTATCCCAATCTCTTTAACCATCTCTCTTTCCCCTATATAAAGAGGGATTACTCATGAAAAAGGCTAGGGTTGATTTTAAGGTTAATGAAGGTTGAATAAGCTAAGATTGCATGGAGAGTTCTGCATTGGATCATTCTTGAGAACCTCATTTATGTTCATCAAGTAATTGTGGATCTTCTTCATTCAACATTGGAGTAAGTGTGTGTGTTGGAGAAAAGGGTCATCGGAAGGGGACCTTGAGACATCAAGGATTTGGTTGTAATCTCCACTTTCATTATTATATCATATAGTGATATGTTTCTTTCCCATAAAAATCATCTTGTTTTATTGTATGATTCCTTGATCACATACATAGGTTCTCGTTGAGTATATTATTGATTTCACTTTGGTTGGCTTGTGTTCCCTTATAGATTCAATATCACATGAGCACTGGAGCGGAGCTAGGATGACAACGACAAGAGGAAGTGATATTTAAATGGTATGTTGCTCATCTCTTGTTAAATAGTAAACTCAATGGTTAGAGCTTAGGGAAAGTGTCATGTTTTATTTTCTTTTGTTCTAGATCTAGGTGGATCTAGGGAGATCTGTTTATGTTTGCATTTACCGATAAGTCCCATAACAAAATTGGCAACCATACTGGGGATACGAACTCCTTTTTATTTTTTTCTTCCCATTTGCCTTTGGCTTTCCTTCTTCTGATAAATTTCATTTTCTGAGTCCATGGGTGATCCATTTAGACTCCCTGAGTTTAGAAGTTCCTTTGGATTTTTGTCTTTCTTCCAAATTTTTCAAATTTACAGAGATTGTCGCACTGTACCTTATTGTCAGCCTGCGACGACCCTAAGATGTCGCTCTCTTCCTAGCCAATCCAATGCTACAGTACCACCCTCTGCTTTGTCAGTGGCCTACGACGACCTTTGCTCGTCTCTCTGTGTCCTATACCCACCCTGCGACGACTTCTGTAGGTTTTGATGAAGTGAGTCATTTTGTCTTTTACCACCCAGATTTTCCTTAGTAAGATGGGGTGAACTTCTTGTGCTCATGTTTGATTTATTTCTAAGTTTAAAGCTTGCTTTTGATTGGTTTTCAGTGATTGAAAGTCTTTCTTTGCATTTTGCAAGTTTTTTACTTTTGCTCATTGTCATAAGGATATAATCCTAGATCTTGATCTGAGTGCTTGTTTGACAAAGGGTCTTTGGTTTGTTCTGAGTTTTGGATTCATTTTGTTTGTCAGATTTGTTGTTGATTAAGAAACACTTTTTTCTTGCTTATGTCAAAAGTTTTTCTTGTCTTTTTCGTTTGTGTCTGCATTTTGAATTTGATTTGGGAATTGTGTTGAGAATGTCTTGATTTTCTTGGATTACATTTTCCTTCCATTATCACATCTCTGATTTTGTTTTGGAAAGGAAGAATTCAATTCGCCTATTCTTTTAGTAATCTCTCATAAGAAAATTTTTACATTCGAAATATTTTTAAAGAGAAGAAATTGGAAAATTTGTAGTTCATGATTGTTTGGAATTGTGTTCATTCGGCATTAAGGAATTGCAATTGGTAGCTTGTTGTACTTCAAAAGAAATACCTTATCCCTACTGTAACTAGAGTTCATTGAATTGAAAATTGCACATTCATCTCTTTTTTCATTTTTATTGGGTTGAGGTCACAACATCAACAGTTTCACTTCCATCTCCCTTTTTGAGTAAGCAACAGCCTCTAAAACACAGCGTAAATTTAAAATTTATTAGTAACTTTTATTTCCTAGGGATCTTTTTCACCAACATTAACTAGGATAGTGCTTTGGAATAGGTTGTAGTGCACACTCTCCAAAGCATCAAAAGACACAATAGTATCTTTTGGTAGGGAGAGTTCAAATCCAATTGCTACATTTTTTCCTGGGAAGCCCTTCTCACACAAGGGTCAAACCTGAGGTCGCATTAAGACTAGCAGAGTTACTCACCCTGCTTTGTTGGTATTGGTGTAGAGATTGTGTGTATTATGGGGGTCACTTGAAGGTATACCCACAATTATGAGTGGAAGCCTTTCGAGTTGATTTCGGGCTAGGTACCCTGCCTTTGCACGTGGATCAAACTGTCGACTCTTTCCCCAGGAATTATTGTTGTAGTTGGTAACCTTAGTATCCTATCTCTTTAGGGTATTTACACAGGGTGACTGTGGAGGGGAAAGTCTTCACAGTACTTGGAATCGACGTTGCCCAAACTCACTCGGGCTCCTTAGAGGGTATACACACGATTGTGTGTGGGAGCTTACACCAGGGTGTAAGTCTGTTAAGAAGGTCGTCAACGTAACTTTTCCACTTGCTTATCCCAACCCCTTCTTGTCTTGATTTCACGATGTTGTATTTCATCACCAACTAGTGACTTCGAAATAAGAAGGTTTGTTTGCTTGGTTTGATTCCTAGATTTTATTAGTGAGTGTTGTTTGTTTCCTCTAGTCGGCCATAGATTTTCTTCATTCTCTACTCGGCTCAAGCAACATCAACCTTCGTCATTCACGTAGGATGCAAGGGATACCCCCAGAAGATCCATAAGGTTACCAACCTTTGCTTCCTAACTCACCAGAAGGCTCTCCTGAGGGAGTAGTCAAAAACGAAGTAGCTTCTAAGGTTGGAAGCACACACTCTCTAGAAGGATTTTGAATTGTTTCGGACTCCTTAGAGGCTTTCTGCCTCCTTGCCAATCCGGTGTTGAGTGTTATGCGAAATCCACATATGCTCCGGATAAATTCATCAGGAGAAAATGTTGTTGATGAAAATTTTGAAGTACCTACCAGACCCAACACAAGGTCTGAAGTAGAGGATCCACTTTTTCAAAGTGCATAATTTAGGACTCCGGTTCACATTGTTGGAACTTCTGGTTTTGGTTCTATCCCTTTGACAGTACATGATCTGTATGGTAACCTAGGAGAGATTCTTGATCGAATTACGACATCACAAGTGCCTGAGACGGTTGTCGCCTATACGGTACCTTTAGACCATTTTACTGGTACTACCACTAATGTCATCATCATTTCAGACCAATTGTTGATTGGTTCTCACTCAATTCATACTCTTCAGATGGTTCATTCTACTATGGTCCCACAAGCTACCACGATTCCTATCGTAAATGTGGTTATCTCCTAAGATCCGATTGGGACACCACTTCCACCTAGCTCAAATCCATCACTTCCCCCTAGGTATAGATCTCTGAATACTTTCGTTTCTATTTCCGCCCAGGTTCCATCCGGAGGCTCTGGACTTTTTGTTCCTCCTGGGTATAATGTTGCTGCTGGTTTTGTTCCTGCACCAGCCCAGGTTCTCTCTGGAGGGTCTTATGTTCCTCCTCCACTTTTTCTTGGAGGATCTGTCCCTAGTGGCTCCAATTCACTTGGAGGCACCAATCTTTCTATCACTTATGGTTTCCAGATTCCTGTTGGAGGACAACCTCAAGCTGGAGGGGAACCTCAATTTGGGGGACAACCTCAGATTGGGGCACAATATCAACTTGGGGGTCAACCTCAATTAGGGGGACAACCTCATATTGGAGCACAACCTCAACTTGGGGGAAAACCTCATATTGGAGTCCATAACCCACTATGTGGACAGAACGCACCTATGGTACAATATCTACCTTGGAATATTCCTTTCCAAGGAAATATACAACCGTCTAGGGGGAAAAATCCTCAAGTTAACTCTTTTGTACCCCCTAACATCAGTCAACCATATCTAGGTTCTTTGAATCCCACTTGGGGTCCGAACATTCAACCTAGTGTTCCTTTTCAAGGGAACCCCCCTAATCAATCCAACCCTATGGGCTATGTGTCTCAAAATCCTCCACAACCGAATCCTCCAAAATCCTCCACAACCGAATGGGATATGTGTCTCTTATTTTTAGACTACTTATGGTCCTACTAGTATACCTACAGGGCTTCCCCATCAAAACTACCAGTTTCCACAAGTGAATCGACAGTTTCCTTTCCTGGCCACTTTGGATTTACCTGATCTGTCTAGGATTTTGAATGATCTTATCTTACATTCTCCTTACTGGCCCGTAATACCGGCCAAGTTACCGTCTGAAATTACTAAATTTGATGGTCAATCAGGAGAAGATCTGAATAATCATGTTATGAATTTTCATCTATGGTGTTCATTCAACTCCTTGATGGATGACTCTGTCAGATTACGACTTTTCCAATGAACTCTCACGAATTCGGGAACAAAATGGTACATCGAGTTAGCACGAGGTTTCTTCAATGACTTTAACACCCTAGCTATGGCATTTTTGACACATTACCAGTTACCGTTTCGATACAAGACAGGAACCAAAATTTTGAGTTATTTTAAACAATCCTCGTCCACTCATATTTCTGATCACATCCATGAGTGGAGGAGGAGAAGACGTTTGATCAAAGTTCATCTTCTTGATCAAATATTGGTTGAGTGGTTTAACAAATCACTCATTGGACCTATCACTCGTGATGTTTCCATGGGTGGTGTTGTCACCGAAGAGCAGGCGATTAGTCGTGCTCAGTATCTGGATATCATTTATTCGCAAATAGGAATGCTTTACAATTTGATCCCTGATGCTCCTCGTCCTTCCACAAACCCTACCCCAACACCTCCAGCAGATTCTCATGATGATGATGGTGCGATCGACACCTTTCATGATGAGACTCATTCCATACATGTCGGTCACACCAATCCTAAATCTACTAATCCTAATGCACAAAATACTCCTACTCTTGCTCCTTCCACTAGTAAGACTGCCAAAGTTAATTTTGTTCAATCCGCACCTACCTGAAAGAATCAAAATAAAAATAAAGAGAAGGGTAAGAACAAGGAGGACAAGAATAATACTCCACAATCTGATAAATCCAAAATGAAAACCACTAATGAGAAATATAAATGTAAGCCTCGTTACCCCTGCATGATTTGTGGTGACGATCATTACACGAAAGATTGTCCAAGATGCGTCGAGGTTACTAAGTTCCTCCAAGGGAGCTGAAAACCTCCTACACCTATCGCTTTGTCAAAACCTTTCCCTCCTCAGTAGAAATCCTAACTAGTCATTCATGACCAAGCTTCTCCTTCTACCTCATCCTATGTCCTTATGTGTACTGGTGATTCTAAAAAGAAGGAAATTGAAATCGCGAATCGAGCCAAGGATTACTCTTTGTCAAAGGAGAAAGTTGATGACACACCACCTTCCTTGGTTCAACCTTCTCCCCCAACTTTACCTCCCAATAGTCCTCTTCATATCAAATGACCGGGTCTTGATACAGTTCTTCGCCCTCCTCCCAAGGGTTTTGTTCGAAAGTATGCATTCAACCCTCACACACGTGCTGCCCAAAACTACAACATTGTAGAAGATCTTGCGCAAGAACCTTCTGCGATGTCAGCTCTCAAAGTCCTTCAAATTTTCCATGTTCAACGGAAGGCACTGTTAAAGGCCATTAGTGGAATTGACCCCACGAATACTAATTTAATAATATTTGACTTGGAAGATCATGTTCCAAGGCTTCCTCCTCAGTTAGCATTTCAGATCCAAGTTGTTGTTTACAACAAGAATATCTGTAGAACTTTGATTGATGAAGGAGTCTCGACCTACATTATGTATGTTAGTTGTTGGAAAGCCATTGACTCTCCTACCCTCATCGAATCACACAATACACTTAAGGCTTTCAATGGTACAGGCTTTAAACCCTGCCATGTTCTTTCATCATTTTCTATTACGTTGGAAGGTAAATCGGTCAATGTTGAGGTTGAGGTCTTCGATGCACCTCTTGATTATAACCTTTTACTTGGCCGTAGATGGATTGACTCCATGCATGAAGTTGTGTCTACTCTTTTCTGTGTGGTACGTTTCCCACACCAAGGAAAGGTCGTTACTGTTGACCAATTGGCCTTCTTTAATTACGATTCTTGTACTAGCAACGTGCCCTTTATATCAAAGACACCCCCTGGCTATGAGAATGTCAGAGTGGGTCTTTTGAAAGATTCAACTTTGTTGGGTACTTTTCCAATCCCACCACCCGATATTCCCCCTACTTTTGTTGTCTCTATTAACATGATATCCACCACCGTTCATGAAACCCCTGCATCATATGACCCATGGGTAGTACCTAGCCCTGGTGATTACCCTCGTTACGATGACAACATGTCTTTAAGTCCGGTAGAATCCACTTACCAAGCTATTCAATCGACAACCCCCTCCTCTCCTTCTCTCTGTGATTCATCTCCTGATCCATTTCACGTGATATTTCCTACTGACGAGATGATCATTTCAATCATGTCTATGGAAGCCACTCCCTAGGATGATGGGCATCATCGCTCCATTCTCTTTCTAGAACATGATACCAGAGAGAGATAACAACATATTTCGACTCTGTCGACCGTTGTTGTTGTTTCTTCCAGTCTTGAGTCAACACACGATGCTTTGTACAAAGGGAACTTGAGCAACATTTCACCTACCATCCCTCTCAACATTTCCATTAAACCCATAGTCATGGAGAATGTTCATATCGGGACCTCATGTTCTACTAATGAGGTCCACACATATAAATCCCTTTTCCAAGAATTCTACGACGTTTTCGCCTGGAGTTACGAAGAGATGTTAGGCATTGATCTTGACATCATTGTGCATGACATTAAGACATTCCTAGATGGTAAACCCATTTAGCAACGACTTCACCCAGTACATCCATGCAAAGATGCTACTATCAAGCTTGAAGTTGAGAAACTTCTTAAAGTTGGCTTTGTTTATCCCATGGCTTTGACTGATTGGGTATCCAATCTAGTTCTGATGAATAAGAAACAAGGTACCATCCATGTTTGTGTAGATTATAGGGACATAAAAAACTAACAAGGATTGTCCTAAAGACAATTACCCAACCCCTTTCATAGACCATATCATTGATGACTATGATGGTAGTGCAATCTTCTATTTAATGGATAGTTTCTCCAGCTATAATAAAATTAATATTTTACTCGCAGACCCACACAAGACCGCTTTTATTTGCCCTTGGGGAACCTTTTCTGACCGAAAATTACGCTTCAGTCTCAAGAATGTTGGCGTGACTTTTCAGCGCACTATGTCTTATGCTTTCCATGATATTAACCACATTGTGCAACCCTATATTGACGATCTACTGATGCATTCCATGCGTCGCCAAGATCACCCAGCATATTTAAGGGCCATTTTTCGTACATTGTCATTATTACCATATCCGCTTGAACTCGCACGAATGCATTTTTTGTGTGGAGTCTGACCGAATGCTTGGTTTAATTATGTAGATACATGGTATTCAAGTAGACCCCTTGAAGGTTGAGGCTATCCTTAATCTACCTCCTCCTTCCACTTTACGCCAACTCCAAAGTTTGCAAGGGAAGGCAAAATTTTTATGACGATTCATCCCCAATTACACTGAATTGACAAAAGGATTCACTCGACTACTCAAGAAAGGTTATGAGTTCATATGGGACGACACTACAAAAAAAGCCTTTGAATCTTTGAAACTTTCCTTAACCCGTACGCCATTAATGTTCCCCCCTGACTATAGTCAGGATTACTTCCTCTACTTGGCTACTTCGGACTCTACCATTGTCATGGTCTTAGTCTAAGAGGATGATTCGCATGACAAAAATGTGATATACTATTTGAGTTGGAGTCTCACAATTACCAAGACCAAATACCTACATGTGGAGAAATTGGCCTTGGCAACTGTTCAATTTGTCCAACGTTTTCGTCATTATATCTTATTACGTAGAGCCATTGTTATTTCCGATTGCAACCCTATGCAACATATCCTTACCAAACAATTGCTACGGGGTAAGTACTCCAAATGGATATTGATTCTCCAGGAGTTTGACTTGTAATTCGAAGGCGCTAAGTCAAAGAAATCCTTGGTTTTCCCCGAACTGATATGTGACCTTCCCTCCACTGAGACAGAAAATGTGGCAGATAATTCCTTGCGAGATGAATTCCTTTTTCTGATTAGTTCTGATGACATATGGTACAGAGATATCATTATCTATCTCCAGACTCAAAATTTCTGGCCCGACCTATCTAGTACATATCGTCGTCGTATATGATATCAAGCTCGATAATACATCATTCTCGGTGATACCCTCTATCGCTATGGTATTGACTCTATTTTCTGATGATGTCTCACTTATGATGAAGCTGAGAAATCTTTGAATGGCTACCACTCTGGAGCATGTGGAAAACATATATCTGGGTATGCCACTGCCCAAAATATCCTACGAGCGGGTTATTTTTGGCCTTCTTTATTTAAAGACTACATTATTGTTGTTTAGAAATGCCATGTTTTCCAAACTTATAATAACAAGATAAGATCTCATCCTACTCCCTTACATCCTGTAGTTTCTGTTGGTCCATTTTCCAAATGGGGCATTGACTTCATGACATGTAACCCTCACTCGGTCGGGGGGCTTGTATACATCATTGTAGTTGTGGACTATTTCACTAAATGGGTCGAGGAAATGCCTACATTTGATAACACTGGGAATACTGCAGTATTTTTCATATTCAATCATATCATTACTCGATTTGGTATCCCTCAAGCTATTTTCACTGATCATGGTAGTCATTTTCAAAATTTTATGATGTCTAAACTTACTGAAAAGTTGGGTCTGCGTCATGAAAACTCAACCCCCTATTACCCACAGGCCAATGGCCAGGTTGAAGCAATAAACAAAGTTCTCATTACTATGCTTTGAAGGATGATAGGAATTCATAAGAAAAACTGGCACACGATGCTATTCTCAACATTATGGGCCTATCAGACATTCGTTAGGTCTACCACGGGATTTACACCTTTCCAGCTAGTTTATGGTATTGAAGTTGTCCTGTCGACTGAATGTGAAATACCGTCTCTGAAACTGGTCGTTGAAATTCTCCCCAATACCTCTGTCGAAGAATAACGTCTTTTGTATTTGATGCAACTAGATGAAACTCATTGTGATGCCTCCCTAGTTATTGAAACTCAGAAGAAATGTTTTAAATCCCAATATGACAAGCATGTCAAGCCACGTGTTTTTTTCGAGGGTGATCTAGTTATTCTTTACGAACATGATCGTGACTTACTAGGGGCTGGTAAATTCGAGGCCATGTGGCGAGGTCCTTACATTGTCAAACATGTGTTGGAGAAGGGAGTGTATGAGCTAGTTGATTACGATGGAATCCCTTTGAGTGAACCCAGAAATGGGCTTTACATAAAGAAGAACTATGCTTAAGTCATTTTTGCATGAGTTCTTGTACTTTTAGTGTATCATACTCTTGTGTGCTTTTTCATTGTTTGGTTTCAACCTTTAGTTGCTTACCTTGCATTGTGCTTGGTTTCTAGATGTCGGTGTCTTCGCTACCCTACATTGGCTTTGCTGATGGCACTAGTCGCAGTACTCAGAACTTAGCATCTATTGCTTGGGCCATCTATGCACCTACTGATGAATTGATTAGTCTACATGGTGTTTTCCTTGGTTGTGCAACTAAAAATATCACGAAATACAGTTCCGTCATAGAATTTTTAATTGACGTTGTGTCACTTGGAATCCATCATCTTATTGTACGACTCGATTTGCAGTTAGTAGTCCTATAGTTGAGTAATGTCTACTCCATTCAAAGTCCTACGTTACTAAGGGTATATTTATGAATTCGCCTCTTGGAATGTCATTTTGATTACATTGAATATTAACACATTCCTAGATGTCTAAATACGTTAACCGATGTTTTAGCTAATTATGTCTTAGACAGACATTTGAGAAATTTATAAAATACAATCACACTTTGTATATACAACAAGTAAACCAGTAGAAGCCTCATATATATATAATGATAAAAGTGTTACAAAAATTGTTTTTGTCCGAAGGCCAAAATATCAAAAATGTGAAGCACATGGCTTCATATACAAATATATCATCAAGGATGTTGCTAGCTATAACATGTGATTGCTCATGCTAATTAACGGAGCACAAATTTATTGAGTCCTTGCGTCATCATAATTTTGGGTTTCGCATGGCCTTAGGAAGTTGATCTCGTTACAGAATTTTCTCTACCGACTGGTTAATCTTCCAATCACTATAGAGAAAATTATGCATGCCTCCTGCATCTAGTTGTCACATCATTAAGTATATGTTGTCGGAGTCCAAGGTATGTCTCGTGCTCTTGTTCAAAGGAAGTCTATCAACCTATGTCAGCCACTTCTTTAAAATCTTGACTTTTCATATCAGCCATACCCTCAGTTTGTCTCAGAATCACATGATACTTTGGTCTTATGATGCACCCTAGCTCTACTTTCATCATTGGTAGGTCACCTTGAACCCAAAAATCGACATTTCATCATGGGTTGTTGACTGGGTGGTTTCCCTTGTGTTCGACGGCAAGACATATATTCACACTTTGGGATTTGTGCAATGTCTTGGATTCCATTAGCCTTATTGGTGGTTTCCTCACCTTTGTTAGCAGTTTTCATCATTGGTTGTTATTCAAAGGGTATTTTTCATGTACCGCTTGCATCTGGCACATGCGAAAGATGCACAGGGTCGTTGGTTCGTCAACATGTTCTTTGTCCGATCTCCACCAAATCATGAAGCTCCTGCTTTGTTCCTCGTGTTGAATGATGAGAAATGCCTTAATGCTCTCCCTTCAGCGGGTCTCTTTCCATTGACTTCAGCTCATGTATTCTGGATGTGAGACCTAGAGTTTTATGAGTACCTTGAGTCTTGTAGTCATTAGTGGCAGGCTCTCTCGCCATTGACAGATGGGAATACATCAATGTCTCCTTATCAATGGATCTCTCAAGTGTTCGACACCAGCTCCTTTATTCACATTTGTAGAGATGTACTCGGTGCCTTGATACCTACTTTCATCATTGGTAGGTTGTCTCGCGTTTGTTAACGGTATACCTCAATGAACAGTAATCAAATGATGTCTCATCGTGTTCGACCTCAACTCATTTATTCACATGATGTAGACTTGCACCATTGGTGGATTGCATTGAAGACTTGAAGACATCACTTTGTGGATGTAGCTTTCCTGAGATGTTGTTTCCATTTCATTGGACCAGTACCTATTTGACTTCAGCGATCATGGGAGATTAGATTGTACTCCATGGCATACAGATATCTTTAGATTGATTTTGAGACTGGTTTCACTGGGCCTTATTCGTGACTATGACATTTATTGGCATGTAACCGAATTTATACTTGCCTACTCATGGCCATGAACACTTTTTGGTATATTTTCCACATGGATCTACATTGTATTCTTGGAAGCCATGTATGCAAAGTCAGTACATAATGTAATGAGCAATTGAGTTCGTCCAGCTGGTTCTCTACCACTCCACTTCTGGGTTATTTATAATGTATTTCGGCCATCACAGATACTCCTCTGATCTCACACATTAGGGGGCATTTGTTATAGAAATATTTGCCTCACCATTTCTATCTTGCACAGAGGGCCTTTTTCCATTTCCCTACGTAGACTTATCAACCCTTTTTTGATAAATCCAGAGCCAAAATATATATTTTTCCACATATACGCTCCCTAGATTCTTTGCAAGATGCGTATACGCTTCCTGCTCCACTACAACTCGTGTATATTGGGATTTGTGCCAGAAAATACAAAATGAGGTCGGGTTTCCATGTCACGACAAAAGATATCTGATCTTTGCCCTTCCATATACTGGAAACATTTGGACTCAGCCCTTCAGTTGCATTCTAGAGGCTATAAGAGCACAATTTTGAGCTATGGAAAAAGAGGAGAAAGCATTCAACTTTGAGAGAAAAGTTACTCTGGAGAAATTACTTCATATTGAGTCTGCATCTCTTTGTCCCTCAAGTCTGAACACAGTGTTCAGCCCCCAAGCTCTTTCCTTATTGTCAAGAGGAACTCATTACCTCTTTGCTATGAGCTTGCCTTTGGTGGAGGATTGAAGTGGTGGAGACCCAGTTGGAAGGAACTTGGTTTCTTGGTTTCGAACCGTGCTGACACGGAAGTCTATAATGTTGATACTTTTGTTGATCAATTATTAATAGAAATACTCCTTTCTCGTCCTATAGATATCTTGCAAATATATGATTATTATCCATGGGCATGTTTGTAATTTTTATTAATGGATTGTGCTAACTCATTTTATATATTGTCACTACATACTTGCATCGCTTGTTTGTTGAGAACTTCTTGCAGGTGTAAAGCTTTGGGTCAAAATGCTCAACAGTGGAACGACATCAAACGATTGGATCGAGGTAGGATTCTTCCTCGTATTTCACATTAGTTTATATAGCACATGTTGGAATTGAGTTGATTTCTGCAGTCATACCTGCCTGTTGTAGTTTACCCTTGGCCATAGAGAGTTTTTCCCTTGTAACAAAATTGGCGACCATACTGGGGAGGTTCTTCCTTCCAAGGGTTGAAGTATTTTTTCTTCTTACATTGCTCTTTTTCCTTTGCATTTCTTGTTGTATCACAGCTGGGAAGAGTTTGTTAAGTTTGGGTCTAAGTTTTTCATCCTTTTACCCTTTCCTAGCATTGTTTTAAAATATATACGCCCTTTTTGCCCTGACAGTCGTGTATACACGCTTGTTTTCCCATTGCAAAAAGCGTATATACGACCTTTTCTCTTGAATGGTCGCGTATACCACTTCCCCTTGCTTGCTTTCTTGGTTTAGTGACTATTGGGTAGGTTTTGAGGATCATTGAGCCTTCTTAGGTCTCTATGGTGCTTGTTGAGATTATCTAGGATGACAGGAAACCTGTTTGGAGTTGAATTTTTGGGCGACGTATTTCTCTTTGTTTTTCATTTTTGATTTTTCCTTGGTAGTTGGGTTGTCTGCTTAGCTACTTGGTATTATGCTCGAGTGATTTCTTTTATACACAGTAGAATTTATATATCATGTCGCTTATTAGTCCATGCATTTTCTTTTTAATACATTGAAAATACAAAAAAAAATAGGTATTTTGCATTGGTTGGTATTTTTGTCTTGGAACCTTTATCATTAGCTTATCACATTTAGCGAAAGATTTCATTTTACTTCTGAGTTGTAGAGTTAAAATTGAAGATTGCATTGTTTTTATTTAGCATATCATTCACTGAAAAGTTAAAGTTAGGCTTTGCATTCTATCTATTTTTATTTTCATGCAGAGTCATAACACCATGAGTTTCATTTCATACCTTTTTGAGAAATCATGGCCAATAAAATTTACACTTTAAACTAAAATTGATTAGTAATGATTTTATTGTTTAGGGTGCACAAAATAGCCCAGGATTTAGTGCCTTGGAATAGGATTTCGTGAGTAAATTTCTCCAAGGAAATTAAATCAACATATGTGTCTGAGACAGGGAGTTGAGAAATCCATTGTATAATTGGTAATATCAGGAGGCTCCGCTCACACCAAAGTTAAGAATGAGGTTGCGCGAAGTTTGTTGAAGGGATAACCCCTGGATACTCACCTAGCGTCAAATATATTTATGTGGATTTATTCGTATTTGGGGATCTTGCTAGTATCCATACCTCTGTGAGAGGCGGTACTTTCAAGGTTTCGAGCTTTGCTACCCTACCCATATGGTAATCCAGACTTACAACTATTCACTTGTGCATCAGTTATACAGTGGTTGATTAGTTGCTTGACTTACGTTTCTCATAGGTTACTTGCAGGGGTTATTCTGCTTATATCCTGAGTCAGATAGGGGTCAGACAACACACAACCTTTATGGAGGATTACCTCTCTGGGGGGATCTGACCGACTGATTGTTAAGCCTAAGAGGGCCCTTATAACTAATTATGTTACCTCCAAACTTTAGCAAGGAGTCTCAGGTCCCTCTTGGATGAGACATACCTTCCTTAGCGAGGGAGGCCACTCAGCCACTTTATCCCATTTGCATGCATATTGGCCATTTGACTTTTGGTATGCTCTTTGACTATTAGTTGACCATAGGATTTTTTGCTGAGTCTTTGTTATCATGGATAGTGGAGTTTCTTTTGCTCCCTCATTTACTGCTACCCACCCCATGATGCGTACTCATTTCATGGGGACAGACCCTTCCGCTTTTTATAATGGCATGCAGAATTATGGTACTCAGTCAATGCCTTGGGTCTCTAATCATTTTTCTCATGGCATGTCTGATATGTCTTCTCACTTACCATCCTCTGTCTCGCCTCCTTATGTGAATACATTTTTTGGGTCTAGGGGCATGATGCCTCCTTATTCTCATATCCTTCAAACACCTCTTACGGTAGGAGGTTGGAATCTTCCTTCCTACGAATCCACTATGCGAGAAGTAAGTGCCCAATTAAGCAATCATTCTACTTATCACACTCTGTCCACTTATCCTTCTTCCGCTATGTCAGTTCCTATGAACACTTTTCCCATGGCAGACCTCCGTCTGTCCTCTAGTGTTTTATCCAGGGGGAGTTATTTTTATAGTATGGGAAACCCCCCTCACGAAGTTCCTTCACCTTGAGGAAACATATATCCTCCTGTGAGTAACCCTTGTCATGTCGCTTTCTCTTCGCAAGCGGCTTCCTCAGTGTAGATGCCCTTACAACCCTTTATGAATCAGTATGGAGGAGGATACTGTCCTACTAGACAGGGACATGGTGTAAACCAGGATCCTTCCTGGCTTACATTTTCTCAAAATCAATCTTTCCATGCACCTTGGACTCAAATGCCACAATTCACTACAGTCACAAGTACAGTCACTACATGTCATATTGGCATTATATCACCATTGCTAGTCATGTTGGAGATTGGTCGACAACCTCCGCGAGTCATGTTGAAGACCTGGAACCAGCCACTACAATTCATGCTGGGGGCACAAGTCCAGTCACTGTGTGTCATACTGGTGTTATATCACCAGCCTCTGCTAGTGATGTTGGAGATTGGTCGACAACCTCTATGAGTCATGTTGAAGACCTGCAACCAGCCACTACAAGTCATGCTGGGGGAACAAGTCCAGTCACTGCGTTTCATATTGGCGTTATATCACCAACCTCTGCTATTCATGTTGGATATTGGTCGACAACCTATGTGAGTCATGTTGAAGACCTGCAACCAGCCGCTACAAGTCATGATGGGGGCACATGTCTGGTCATTGCTAGTGACACTGCACATCCATCACCAACCTCTGCTAGTCATGTTGGGGATCCATCACCAACCTCTGCTAGTAATTTTGGGGATCCATCACCAACCTTTACTAGTCATGTTGGGGATTCATCACCAACCTCTGCTAGTCATGTTGGGGATTCATCACCAACCTCTATTAGTCATGTTGGGGATTCATCACCAACCTCTGCTAGTCATGTTGGAGATTTTCTACTAGTCTCTGTAAGTCATGCTGGGAGCATGTCACCAACCACTGCAAGTCATGCTGGGGGCATTCATATGATTGAGAATCCTAGACATCTCAGACGTAATCCTAGATTCCTTTGCAGGATTTGCGAAGGAAGTCACCTTACTCGTTTGTGTCCTATTACTGTTGGGATACAGGAAGCATGGGGCTCACCTAAGGGCCCTTCAGGTTCTGAGGCATCTATGGTTTCACAACACTCTATTCCTTCTTTGGTTGATACAACAGTCATACTGATGCAATCTTTCGCTGACACCCCTTTTCCTTTAAGGGTTGATGCGTCCTTTGACCTTGTTGTCTCACATCCCGTCCGACCTGTGGTCGTGTCGATGCAATCTTCGACTGACACCTCTCCTATGTTCGAGAGTGATGCATCTCTTGACCTTGTTGTCTTGCATCTTGCTCAACCAATGATCGTCTCGATGCAATCTTCGACCGAAAACACTCCTATTTTTTGGGGTGATGCACCTCTTGACCTTGTTGTCTCACATCCTATTCAACCAATGGTTGAGGAATTGGTCGTATTGATTCAATATTCGATCAACCCCACTCTTCTCTTGGAGAGTGACAAGTCTAAGGAAGTGGTCGTGCCAATGCAATTTTTGGTCGATCCCACTCTTTTGATTCTGGTTCTATACCTTCTATGCCATGTCCTTAGCATTTCTAGCACTTCACCTTCTGAACAAGAGAGAGTTTTACTCTTCTCAAGTTCTCTCCCTCCAATTCTTGACGAGGTTCCCTTTGATTGGGATGGTCTTGTGGGGCATCCAATTCCTCTGCCTATGTCTTTTCCAAGAAGATACATTATCCGATATAACACAGAGATGATAACCTCCATTAGCACTTTTCCCTCCTCAACTTGGAGAGCTTTGGGTCTTCCCAAGCTTGTGTCAATTCTTCATAAGATACCAACATTCCACAGAAGGTCCGCACAGGAGCCTTGGCCTCCCTCGTGAATTTCCACCTAGAATCTCCCAACGAGTCCAAGTTAAGCCCTTTTCCAACTCGTTCAAAAAGTGAAAATATTTCCGAGCGATTTGTTCCTTTCACGCTCGTTAATTTGGATTTGAAAGGTCATGAGTCTTAGTTAAGCTCTTTTCCGACTCGTTATTAAAAATTGAAAAGATCGCCGAGTGATTTGTCCCTTTCACACTCGTTAAAATTAGATTTGAAAGATCATGAGTCTTAGTTAAGCTCTTTTCCGACTCGCTATCAAAAATAGAAAAGATTGCTGAGTGAACTTGTCTTTTTCACACTCGTAAATTGGATTTGAAAAGACGTCTATTTGGCACAAGTTTACCCCTTTTTCAAACCAAGTAGACTAAAAGATATAAAAAAGGATATTTTTTGGCGTTAAATTGTGATTGCATCTCATGCCCTTGCTTGCAATATTGAGCCTTTAGCCGATTCTCGCTTTGCATTATAAATCATGGCCCAAGCAGTTTGCATCCTCAACCAATAAGAGCCTTGTTTATATCCTTCGCAATTTGACACCCTATACCCTGGAGGGAACATCACCCTAAGTGTCCATATCCCACATTCATTTCCTTGCATGGAGCATAGGTATGTTCCACTGCTGGAACTAGTTTTTCTTACTTGCGACACTCATTCCCTCCTCAGTATCATAACATTCACTTGTTATGAAAAAACAAAAAAAGATGGGCGGGAAGGGAGTACTATATTGTAATTGGCAGCAGTCATGTCGCCTTTGCACAGAGCACAAATTTATTGAGTCCTTACGTCATCATAATTTTGGGTTTAGCATGGCCTTAGGAAGTTGATCTCGTTGCATAATTTTCTCTACCGACTGGTTAATCTTCCAATCACTACAGAGAACATTATGGATGCCTCCTGCATCTAGTTATCACATCATTAAGTCTATGTTGTCAGAGTCCATTGTATGTCTCATGCTCTTGTTCAAAGGAGGCCTATCAACCTATGTTGGCCACTCCTTAGAAATATTGACTTTGCATATCGGCCATACCCTCAGTTTGTCTCAGAATCACATGATACTTTGGTCTTATGATGCACCCTGGCTCTACTTTCATCATTGGTAGGTCACCTTGAACCCAACAATCAACATTTCATCATGGGTCATTGACTAGGTGGTTTACCTTGTGTTTGAAGGCAAGACATCTATTCACACTTTGTGATTTGTGTAGTTTCTTGGATGCCATTATCCTTATTGGTGGTTTCCTCACCTTTGTCAGCAGTTTTCATCATTGGCTACTATTCAGAGGCTCGTTTTCATGTACCGCTTGCATTTGGCACACGCGAAAGACACACAGGGTCATTGGTTCATCAACATGTTCTTCATCTGATCTCCACCAAATCATGAAGCTCCTACTTTATTCCTCATGCTGAATGATGAGAGATTCATTAATGGTCTCCTTTCAATGGGTCTCTTTCCATCAACTTCAGATCATGTAGTATGGATACAAGACCTAGTTTTTTATGAGTACCTTGAGGCTTTGAATCGTTAGTGGCAGGCTCTCTCGCCATTGACATATGGGAATACATCAATGTATCCTGATCAATGGATCTCTCAAGTGTTCGACACCAGCTCCTTTATTCACATTTGTAGAGATGTACTCGGTGCCTTGATACCTACTTTCATCATTGGTAGGTTGTCTCGTGTTTGTTAACAGTATACCTCAATGACCAGTAATCAAATGATGTCTCATCATGTTCGACCTCAACTCATTTATTCACATGATGTAGACTTGCACCATTGGTGGATTGTATTGAATACTTGAAGACATCACTTTGTGGATGCAAATTTCCTGAGCTGCTGTTTCCATTTCATTGGACCAGTACCTATTTGACTTCAACGATCATGGGAGATTAGATTGTACTCCATGGTATACATATATCTTCAGATTGATTTTGAGACTGGTTTCACTGGGCCTTGTTCGTGACTATGACAACTATTGGCATGTAACCGCATTTATACTTGCCTACTCATTGCCATGAACACTTGTTGGTATATTTTCCACATGGATCTACATTGTATTCTTGGCAGCCATGTATGCAAAGTCAGTACATAATGTAATGAGCAATTGAGTTCATCCAGTTGGTTCTCTACCACTCCACTTCTGGGTTATTTATAATGTATTTCGGCCATCGCAAATACTCCTCTGATCTCACACATTAGGGGGCATCTGTTATAGAAAGATTTGCCTCACCATTCCTATATTGCACAGAGGACCTTTTTCCATTTCCCTATGCAGACTTATCAACCTCTTTTTGATAAATCCAAAGCCAAAATATGTACTTTTCCACATATACGCTCCCTAATGGCTTTGCAAGATGCGTATACGCTTGATTCTCCACTACAGCTCGTGTATATCGGGATTTGTGCCAGAAAATACAAAATGAGGTCGGTTTTCCATGTCATGACAAAAGATCTCTGATCTTTGGCCTTCCATATACTGGAAATGTTCTGAATAAGCCCTTCATTTTCATTCTAGAGGCTATAAGAGCACAATTTCGAGCTATGGAAAAAGAGGAGAAAGCATTCAACTTTGACAGCAAAGTTACTCTGGAGAAATTACTTCATAATGAGTCTGCATCCCTTTGTCCCTCAAGTATGAACATAGTGTTCAGCCCCCAAGCTCTTTCCTTATTGTTGAGAGGACCTCATTACCTCTTTGCTATGAGCTTGCCTTTTGTGGAGGATTGAAGTGGTGGAGACCCGGTTGGAAGGAACTTGGTTTCTTGGTTTCAAACCGTGCTAACACGAAAGTCTGTAATGTTGATACTTCTATTGATCAATTATTAATAGAAATACTCCTTTCCCGTCCCATTGATATCTTGCAAATATATGATTATTATCTATGGGCATGTTTGTAATGTTTATTAATGGATTGTGCTAACTCATTTTATATATTGTCACTACATACTTGCATCGCTTGTTTGTTGAGAACTTCTTGCAGGTGTAAAGCCTTGGGTCAAAGTGCTCAACAGTGGAATGACATCAAACGATTGGATCAAGGTAGGCTTCTTCCTCATATTTTACATTAGTTTATATAGCATATGTTGGAATTGAGTTGATTTCTGCAGTCATACCTGTCTATTGTGGTTTACCCTTGGCCATAGAGAGTTTTTACCTTGTAACAAGTCGACCGATGGAAGCAGATATGCAAATTGTATGGCGTTGATAATTCCTCAGGATATTGTCGATGGAGGCATATGGGATATTCATCATGATCCCCTCTAGATTTTGATCCACAATCTCATAGTCGACAGCTGCAACTCCTGCTACGTCAACTCTCTCCCCTTGCCTTTGGATGGGCGATGAACCTGGAGGTCGGTAAGGTCCCATGTCTGCATCATCGAAAGAGAATTGGATTAGTCGTCAGATAAATAACACATAAAAACATTTTATATTTAAAAACCACAAAAACATTATAAAAACAAAATGTCTTTCTTACCTATGTCCCCCCATTGGGAACCCTCAGGAAGAACCAAGTATGGATCACCTCGAAAGTCTAAACCAACATAGGCATAGTCATCTACCATAAGCATCTGGGTCCTCAACCAGTTAAAGAAAACATCATTATACTTGATGATAGGACCAGTCACATGCGGTGCCATGAGGTCGACCCACTTCTTGATTCTTGGATCTTGTGGGGACGATATACCCTACTCTACCTGCAAGCGTAAATATAAGACCCTCTACAGGAAGAAGGACACCAAAATCGATCTGTATCCAAAATGTTTTAGCTCACCACTCCTACACTTGGTCAACTATTTTTTCATGCTTCTGAGAACCCTGTCACACTAGTTGAAAACTTGGGGCTCCATACATTCCAATGCATACTAGAAATAGCTCTGAAGAACCATATGGGGAGCGGCACTCCCTTCCATGCACGTGATGGTGTAGAAGATAGTCCATAGAGGTAAGTCACAAACATCCTTGATAGCGACCTTCCCATTATGCTTCTGAGTACTGGGTACACAATGTTCACTAATATAGTGACTCATAGGCTCACCACCTCCCCTGCTACCTGTCAGCGTAACCCAAGCCCCACGATGAGATAGCTCAGTCAAGAAGTAGATATCCTCTATATCTATCATCAAAATGTGATCCCCCACACAAAATTCATGTTGGTTTATGTCCTACATATGGACCAAGTATTTGAGCAACCTCAAATGGGCCCTCATGCCTTAGATCATGAAGAATTTTAATAGTCCACACTACCAGAGGGAATTTACCATTCCCGGGTCATTCCCAACAAAGTAATATTCCGCCTCATGCTCTCTCTCTCACCATTCCAACATTCTTACTGTAGAAAACCTGCAATGGAACATGAAAGAGAGATTAACATCTTCATCTTCTCCTTGGAAACTTTTTATTTGAAAATACATCTCAAAACACTTTTTTATTTGCGCATGTCGCAGGCTAGGTCATTCGTACAGTGTCGAGTCATAGCAGTCTATACCAATGGATTCTTGTGATGACCTCAGGTCGTCGCAGGGAACGATATAAGGTTCCTGGGATGACTTACACGTGCGGGTACCCTTGAAAACCCAAATCAAAAATCCATTTCTAACCAGTGAAAAGAAAAACTTGATCCATGGAAATTTGAAAGAGATGAAAATTACCTGATCAGCGGAGACAGTTCATCAAATGATCAACTATGCCTCCCGCAATCCGCAGTGGAAACTTGAGGTATATAGGGGGTTTTGGGAACAAAGTTTGGGTGGAGTAAAAATGAAATAGTAAATGAAGTTTTGACTCATTCTTATTACATTTTACTTTTTCATTTTCATTTTATATTATTTTATATATTCCACATAAACCCTAACGTTCTAAAGACATTGCAAGTGTTTGGTTTTTTGCAGATGAAAAACCTAGGAGTGAAATATTGAACAAGGATACGCCTTTTTGGTTTGTTTTTATACATTTGTCGCATGTATAGATCCTTTTAGATTTTTTCAGCAAAAACTCTGAGCTTAGTTTTTGTTCTTTCTCGTGCTTGTAAATCAATGAGAATGTAACCGAGTATACTTTTGTCACTTTTCATACTCGTAATGGTAACATGAAAAATGAAACCTATGGAGTTTCCTTTAAGCTCTTTTCATGCTCCATAAAAAGTAAAATGTTTCCGAGCAACCTTGTTCTTTTCACACTGGTAAAAGTATTTGAAAAAAACATCTGATGAGCGGTAGATTATCACTTTTTCGGTCTCGTTAGATTAACTTATGAAAAAGGACCTTGTGGAGTTAACTTTAAGTGTTTTTCAAACTCTCTAAACATGAAAAACCCCTGATTTTTCTCTCTTTGGACTCATTAAACAAACATCGAAAGACCCATATGGGATTGAACCATTCCTTTTTAGGGTTCATTAAATATACTCTGAGGGAATCATCTGAAGGTTGAGATTACATCAACAAGCATATGTTATCCTCCTCAAGCTTGAGTAAAAATAAATAGGTACTCGCTAGAAATGGTGGGGGGAAATTGGGAAAGAAATATGTCTCTGTGTCTGTGTTAGTGGCAATAATAGTCTCTCTTGAACATGACACCCCCTTTCATCATTGTATCCGGGTCAGGAATTCCATTTGTCTCTCATTTGACTATCCACATGTCCATATGTTGGGTCCTCCTTGAGTGAATGTTTCCAATACCATTGTCATGTCATTCATATGTTCAAGAGAAGTCTAACCTGAATAAGCCTTCTATTGAGTCGGCCATCTGCAGTTATAAATTTTCTACCATGTCAACCTTCCCTGTGTCAGTTTCGAATCACATCATACTCTGATCTACCTCAAAATTGGTTACATATTTCATGTCATTGATGGGGGATACATCAAGGCCCTCCTGTGACGAGTCTTTTCATGTCGACTTCAACTCATTATCCAGGAACAAGAATTAGAAATATTTTAGTACCTTAGAGCCTGCATGCCTCAATGGTAGGTTTCTTCGCTTTCAACAGTGGATTCACATCATTGACCCTTGATTGGGAGATTCCATTGAGTGTTCAACTTCAACTCATTTATTAAAATTCATTGGATTGTACTGGGGTACCTTTGGATTCATTGACATCAACGGTGATTTCCCTCACACTTGTTGATGGTTTTCATTAATGACTGGTAATCAAGTGGTCTCTATCATGTTCGACTTCAGCACCTGTAATCAAATGATTAGATTCGTACTTAGGAATGATGGAAATGAAGACTCTGGATCATACCATTCTGATCCAGGTTACGACGAAGTATTCATGATTTGTATTGGCACATAGATCCACTTTGTATGTCTCATGGCTATGTCTGAATTTGAGTCATTTTAGCGCATAGATCCATAGTGTATTTTGGGTGGCTTTGCCGATTTCATGTTGACATGGATCCATAGTGTATATTTGGTGGCCATGACTCATTTTAAATTTTGTAATATGAGTATGGGAATGCCTACCTCGGACAATGGTATATTATTATGATGATTCTTGACTATTTGCAGGTTCCTTACTTATGTGCTCCTTGTTTCTAACACACACATTCTACAAAGTATTTCGACTGTCACAAGTTCTAGTCTCATACTTTGGGGGGAATTTTGTTACACATTATTTTGGTCACCCTAGTGATCCATTGATAAACATGTGTTCATGTTCCCAAAAATATCCTTTCTTCATGAGGAAAGTGACTGAGTTTCTCTTATCAAAAACACTGTTAAGGAGGGTCGTCGCAGGCTGCACCATAAGCAATATGCGACGATGCCCATTCGTCTCCCTCTGCCCTAAATCTCGATTGAAACGTCTCTGCAAGCTGCCCTAAATCTAGGGTGTGACGATGTCAAAAGACTAAGAAAAGGTTAAGTTTCACGAAAGTTATAGAAGGTGAGGTGGCATCCGTATGGTTGGGATCCTACTCGCTTCTCTGGTTTGGTGGGATTATCCAAATCTCTTTAACCATCTCTCTTTCCCCTATATAAAGAGGGATTTCTCATGGAAAAGGATAAGGTTGATTTTAAGGTTAATGAAGGTTGAATAAGCTAAGGTTGCATGGAGAGTTATGCATTGGATCAATCTTGAGAACCTCATTTCAGTTCATCAAGTCATTGTGGATCTTCTTCATTCAAGATTGGAGTAAGTGTGTGTGTTGGAGCGAAGGGTCATTAGAAGGGGACCTTGCGACATCAAGGCTTTGGTTGTAATCTCCACTTTCATTATTATATGATACAATGATATGTTTGTTTCCCATAAAACTCATCTTGTTTTATTGTATGATTCCTTGATCACATACATAGGTTCTCGTGGAGTATATTATTTATTTCACTTTTTTTGGCTTGTCTTCCCTTGTAGATTCAATATCACAGGAGAAATGGAGTGGAGCTAGGACGGCGACGGCAAGAGGAAAAGATATTTAAATGGTATGTTTCTCATCTCTTCTTAAATAGTAAAATCAATGGTTAGAGCTTAGGGAAAGCGTCATGTTTTGTTTTGTTTTGTTCTAGATATAGGTGGATCTAGGGAGATCTGTTTATGGTTGCATTTACTGATAAGTCCCATAACAACGAGGTCGATTTGATTTAACACCAAATGAATCAACATAGAGAAACAACCCTTGGCCATAGGAAATTTGACCTTTAAAGAAACAATAAGACCAGGAACGATGCCCACTAGATCATTGGAAGGGAAATAGATTTTACCATTGATGGAATCCAAAGTTCATTGGGGAGAAACAAAAAATGAATCCTGGACCAGAATATCTCAACACAAGGCTGGGTGTGTTGTGTGGTTCATTGATCTATTGATATCAATTACCATTGAAAACTTTCGCACTATATTCCTCATTGGAAAGTTTCACACAATGTAGCTTAGTTGGTTGCATGGATCTCAGAGGAGTAGGAAGGATTTTATTTTTTATCCTAAATTTATGACAACAAAATTAATATCAAATATAATCGACATGGTTACAAGAGTCTTTAAACTTTGACACGGTATGTATAAACCAACACATATCTTGCTTATATGCATAGTTGCCTTGTACGCCAGGCTTTCTTCTTTGCATGGCTACCTTGTGTTAGTAACATTTCTTGTCTAAAGCACAAGAGCCTTCTGGTCAGCGAATCGCATGAGAAGTGCCCGAGCGCAATGCAGAAAGCCTCATTTCAGACCCCCAAGCAAGCGAGCGGGCAAAGTTTTGTCGGCAACGGCCGAGATCCATCTACAAAGCTAATCGACGGTCATCGGGTTTTCGGGGCTGTCAAGTTGCCCAAGGGCTTAGCCTAAAAGGCAACACCCATAATTCAAGACAAATCTGGGTCATCCGATCCACTTGGGACAGGTGGCATCCAGTCGGCGTATCGAGTATCGGTATTTTGGGAGACTCGGGACCTCCCATTCATAGCAGCTAAAATCATCGATCAGCGAAAATCTGAAAGCACCTTTGAAGGTAAGAACAGGGTCACAGCTCGTGGCCACCTGGGAAATAAAGGAGCTACGCAAAAGAGGCCAAAGGCATCAGCTCCAGTCACTGAAAGGTTCACCACGTTCTGTGGGCGCCGTTTGATCTGACCTCAAGCCTGGTTTTCGCTTGAAGTAAATGAGGGTAAGGAAGAGTGGTTGAAACCTCTCTTCATGCATTAAGTGCAAGGTATGGAGGGCCTGGCGAGCGGTCCGCTCGAGAGGGTCCTGTGTACCCAATTTTTCAGAGAGGCCATGCTGAACTCTCGACTGGACAGAGAAGGTCTGCGCACGCTAGCTCGGTTCTTAATGACTCAGCTACTCCTCTTACAGAAGCCATACGTAGTTAAGGTGGGGTCCAACAGTGATTACCCGTCCAAATTTGGCTGAAGGGACACCAAGCCTTGAATGATTGAACATGTCACCGCTAGGTGAATTTTCTGAGTATATAGACTCAGTCATTGTATTTTTGTGAAGGATCGATGGTTGAGAAAGACTCCCAGTTGTAAAAGATTTAATGAAGAACTGTTTTCTGGTTATTTCTAGATTCTTGAGACTTCTTGCCTAATGAATGTCAGTTTCTTTCATGTCTTTGTCTATACTGTATTAGAGCAGCTCGGAATTGGAGGATCTAGTCGAGTTGTGACTGTTATAGGATGATGTATGTTGGATCACTGTAACAGTTATGTTGTTCTAAACAGTCCCTGTGAACTTCTTAGCACTGAACGACTTTGAATTGGAGGATCCAGTCAAGTCTTCCCTTCAGTTTCCTAAAGCCCTAAACCAAGAGGATCTTGTATTCAGAGTTTTTCCTCTACGAACTACCAAAAGGCCTGTTGCCTGAGGTAGTTTGTTCATTCTTCTCCCAAGTCTTCCACCTACTCATCTTTAAATCAACTCCCTGACTGAAGTTGGGTCAATACCTCCTTTGTTCCTTGCATATCAGACACAGTTCCTGATTTGAAGCGATACCTTTTTGAGTCTCTACCCATTTGATCACCCACAAAAAGCTATCATGACATAAAACTGATGGGCATTGGGCTCTGTTCCTGAAAGAAATCCAGGAGTGACTTCCAGCGCTAACATTTCTGGCACCGTTGCCAGGGATGAAATTGAAGATTTTCCCTGGGTAGAATGACATTGAGCCTCTGATTCCGAAGGTGCATCAGATTATCAGAGCCTTTCAAGATTGCTAATATGCACCTGGCGACTCCATTGTGACGAATCCATGTGGCGGACCTGCCGTGTTAATTGTAGCTTTCAGAGGTAGACACACGCAGTCTCATCTACAACTGCCTCTAGCTACACCTGGAACTGATCCAGAGGTCGTTCTCAGGAAAGGAAAGGCCCCTGAAGAAGAAGCTTCCACCGCAGAACTAGGTAATCTGCCATCTCCTTCTGTAGGAACTCCCTTTTCTCCTCCTCAGTTTCTTAATAGACCTCCTTCGGAGGTTTTCCGTTTCCTAAATTTTGGGAGTGTTCCTGCTGAGTTTTCCCCTCCTGGTTTGGGATTGGAGGGAGAAACCCTTGTCACTCCCCTCTCCCCTGAAGCTGTATTTTTGCGTAGACCCAGAACTACAAAAGATTTCCCCACTCCTCCTCTTGTGACTGTTACCACTCCTGCGCAAAGAGGAGCGTCTACTAACTTGAACCCATCAGCCTTCTCCTTAAATCCCCTTTTGTTTCCCATTCCACTTAGAGGCTCATTCCCACTAGCCCCTTCGCGAACTCCTTCTCCTCCGAGTTCTCCTCCGCCTAACATTCCCATGGTTGGTGCTAATCCCCCTTTAAATAGGATGGACGCCATAGTTGCTGCCAGGTATGCTCCCTTAATCTTACCTCATCCCATAAATCCTCTCCCTGCTGGAGATTACTTGAAATATATGCCCAAGTTCACTGGAGAAGGGGACATAACTGCGGAAGAACACCTGGCTGGTTTCTACAGTTATGCAGACAACTTGAACATTGGAAATGAATATGTTTGGATGAGGGTTTTTGTCCAGAGCCTGGTTGGTGAGGTAAGGAAATGGTTTAGAGGATTAGCTCCCTGATCTATTGCTGGAATTGAAGCCCTGGATAGTGCTTTCCTGAGGCAGTGGGGAGATAGGAAGGATTTCATGTATTATATGACTGAGTTCGAGTCTTTGAAGAATATGGAAGGAGAGTCTGTCTTTGACTTCTCCAAAAGATTCAATAAGATGTACAACAATATTCCTGATGAAATAAATCCATCAGAAGCCTCAGCCAATATTTCCTATGCTAGTGCGTTTGGCCTCAATTTCTGTCTTTTATTGAGAGAAAGAAGAGCCGCCTCCTTAGCTCAAATGCAAGACATAGCCATAGAATTGGAATCCAATGTATTAGCAGCTAACAGACTGAGGAACAAGTCTGATGCAGGCAGCAGAAAGGGAGGAGCCAAAGCCTCAACTTCTGGCCCATCAGTACCCCACCCTCAAGTGGATGAACTAACTAAGATGGTGAAGTCTCTGTCCGCAGAGATGGAAAGAATGAAGGTGGAGAGGAGGCAAGCATACAGGGGCCCTTAGAACGCTGAAAACAAAGGAGGTTTTAGGAGGCCAAACAATATTTCTCCCCCGACTATGCAAAGAGACAGAGATGACCAGAAAATTCAAGCCCCTTTTCAAAACAATGTGGCAGAGCATGAAGCTCTCGTCCTAGGATTAAGAGCCACAAAGGAAATGGGAATTCAGGAAGTAGCAGTGTTTGGAGATGCAGAGTTGGTGGTCCAGAAGATCAGGAACGCTTATCAGGCTAAGCATCCTCGACTCAGGAGTTATAGGAATGAGGTTTGGGACCTTATTGACAGTTTCTTCTCAGCGTTTAATATTTCTTTCATCCCAAGAGAGGAGAACACCATCGCAGATTCCTTGGCTACATCAGCTAGCAATTTCAAAGTACCCTTGCCGCCCAAATTTAGATATGATGTAGAGGTAAAATACAAGCCCTCCATACCAGACAACGTCAAACATTGGAAGGTATTCGAGGATGATCTCGAGGTCAAGAGGTTCTTAGAGACTGTCGAGGAATTTTTAGAAATGCACATCAACCAAGATGTCGTCTCAAAGGAAGAGTTCGATGGGGGTAATTTTTTGAATAATATTGCAGAGTGTAACATTGTACAGCTGCCCAGCAACCATATTCCAAGAGGACTGGTTCCTTTGGAAAGGTTGTTTGATAGAAATGATGTGTCGTTAAAAGGGGAAGTCTCGGAGGAGGACGCTGGTACTATTCAGTGCAACATTGGGACCGAGAGTGAACCCAAGTATGTCAAATTGTCAAGAAGTCTGACAAAGGAGAAGAGGTCTGAATACATTGGACTTTTGAGGGAATTTGCTGATGTTTTCGCCTGGACATATGAAGACCTCAAAACATATGACATTTCTGTCATCGAGCATAAAATCCCATTAAAAGAGGAGGAAAATTTGTTTAGGAAGAAGCTGAGACAGATCAATCCTATGCTGCTGCCTATCATGGAGAGGGAAGTGAAGAATTTTATTCAAGCTCAGAGCATTGTACCGCTAAGATATTCAGAGTGGATGGCCAACTTGGTGCCAGTAAGGAAAAAGAGTGGAGAGATCCGGTTCTGTGTAAACTTCAAAAACGTAAACAGGAGCTCACGAAAAGATAACTACCCCTTACCAAAGATGGAACATATACTGCAGAGGGTAACAGGAGCTTCTAGGATGTCCATGATTGATGGCTTCTCTGGCTACAATCAAGTCTCTGTTCTGCCTAAGGATAGGGAAAAGACAACATTTACCACTCCATGGGGCATATTCATGTACGCCAAGATGCTGTTTGGATTAATGAATGCAGGGGCAACGTTTCAGCGTGCCATGGACATAGCTTTTATTGGGGAAAAGGATAAATTTGTGGTCGTCGACCTGGATGACATCACAGTGTTTTCAAAATCTGATAAAGAACACCGTTGTCATCTCAGGAAGGTTTTTCTAAAATGCAGGAGTTTTGGAATTTCATTAAATCCCAAGAAGTCTTCATTCGCCATGCAGGAGGGAAAGTTACTAGGCCACATAGTATCAGCGGAAGGAGTCAGGATTGACCCTAGCAGAGTTGAGGCAATACGAGCTCTATCAATCCCGAGGTCCAAGAGGGAGGTCCAATCTTTCCTTGGTAAGATTAATTTTCTGAGGCGATTTTTGCCTAACTTTGTTGAGGGGGTAAAGCTTATACCAGCCATGCTGAGAAAGGGAAATGAAGTGAGGTGGACTCCTGAATCATGACATTCCTTTGAGAAAATAAAGAAAGCCCTGACTGAATCTCTTGTGCTTATCAGTCCCGACTACTCAAAGGATTTCCTTATTTTCTCCTTTGCCTCACCTAACACGGTGGTTGTTGTTTTATTACAGAAAAGCGAGGATGGGCTAGAGCAACCTATTGCCTATTTCAGCCGAGCATTGAGGGATGCCGAATTCAGATATGACACTATGGAGAAGTAGGCCTACGCTTTGGTAAAGGACCTCAAGGCATTTAGAATCTATGTTCTGCAATCAAAAATCATAGCTTATGTTCCCTCAATTGTTGTTAAAGATATTCTTATTCAACCTGACATAGACGGGAGGAGGAGTAAATGGATAGCTAAGATTCTGGAATTCGACCTAGAAATAAGGCCCACCAAATTGATAAAAGGTCAAGGATTAGCCAAGTTGTTGGCTGAAGCAAATTGCCAAGCTCTGGGGGTAAGTTTCATAAACGAATGTTCAGGAATTCAGCAGGGTCGGTCGTCTGAAAGAGACCCTCAAAGAGAGCCCCCATTGGCTTGATGTCCTTGGTATAAGGATGTCATATATTTTCTGCAAGAGTTGCGGCCTCCATATGGCATGCAAAGAAATAAAGCGAGAGCTCTGAAGCTCAAGGCAATAAGATACTGCCTAATTGATCAAGTGTTGTACTGGAAAGACCCCCTGGGGGTGATTTTAAAATGCATGAATTCACAAGAGGCTAAAATGATCATGGCTGAATTTCACAGCGGCCTGTGTGGAGAGCACCATTCTTGGAAGGCCATAGCCCACAAAATTCTCAGGGCCGGGTACTACTAGCCCACCTTGTTCGCTGATGTCCATAGAGGAGTTAGAGCCTGTATCCAATGTCAAAAATTTGCAGGAAAAAAACATATCAGGTCCTTGCCGCTAAATCCTGTGGTTGTTTCGGGACCTTTCCAGCAGTGGGGCCTAGATTTCATTGGAGAAATTCACCCCGCTTCCAATGGGCAGCACAGATGGATCCTGACTGCTACCGATTTCTTTACCAAGTGGATCGAAGCTATCCCTACTAGGAGTGCTTCCCACAAGGTAATCATTGGGTTCCTGGAATACCTCATCACAAGGTTCAGTTGCCCAAGTAAGATTGTCACTAATAACACAGCCGCTTTCAGGTCTGAGCCATTGGCCAAGTTATCTGGGTAGTTTGAAATCAAACTGGCTCACTCCACTCCATATTATCCACAGGGAAACGGTTTATCTCATTTATCCATTCCTGTAGCAAAATTGCTCCAAGACCATCAGGAGGAGCCTAATGACATGATCAGGAGGATTCATCATCTAGTGGAAGTCCAGCAGGTCAGGGAGCAGGCAATGGACAGAATTCAGGACCATCAGCAAAGAATTAAACAAGTTTTTGATAAGAAGGCCAAAAAGGAAGGATTTTGGACAGGAGACCTGGTGCTAAAATGGGAAGCTCCTAAATAAGACAAGGGCAAACACGGCAAATTTGAAGCCCTGTGGATCGGGCCCTTCAAAATCTATGAGGTTTTCTCAAATAACACATATCAGCTATAGGATTTGGAGGGTGAAGAAGTTTTCAATGGCCCAGTGAATGGGCATTTTCTTAAAAAATATTTTGTCTGAGCCATCCATGGCTCCTATGTTTTGTAAATATTGTCCTTTTTGTTCTTTGTTTCTACTTTTATTGTTTCGGCTTAGTAAATGACTCCATAACCCAACAGCAAGGCACTGGAACTGCAAATGATTCCTTAGAGCATCATGGGGACAACTCTATCCCCCATGGAGCCTAATGTTAGTAACATTTCTTGTTCGGAGCACAAGAGCCTTCTAGTCAGCGAATCGCATGAGAAGCGCCCAAGCGCAACGCAAAAAGCCTCATTTCAGACCCCCAAGCAAGCGAGCGGGAAAAGTTTTTTCGGTAGCAGCCGAGATCCATCTACAACGCTGATCGATGGTCATTGGGTTTTCGGGGCTGTCAAGTTGCCCGAGGGTTTAGCCTAAAAGGCAGCACCCATAATTCAAGACAAATCTGGGTCATCCGATCCACTTGGGACAGGTGGCATTCAGTCGGCGTAACGGGTATCGGTATTTCGGGAGACTCGGGACCTCCCATTCATAGCAACTAAAATCGTCGATCAACAAAAAATCGAAAGTGCCTTTGAAGGTAAGAACAGGGTCACAGCTCGTGGCCACCTTGGAAATAAAGGAGCTGCGCGAAAGAGGCCAAAGGTGTCAGCTCTAGTCGCCGAAAGGTTCACCGCATTCTCTGGGCGTCGTTTGATCCGACCTCAAGCCTGGTTTTCGCTTGAAGTAAATGAGTGTAAGGAAGAGTGGTTGAAACCTCTCTTCATGCATTAAGTGCAAGGTATGGAGGGCCTGGCGAGCGGTCTACTCGAGAGGGTCCTGTGTACCCAATTTTTCAGAGAGGCCATGTTGAACTCTCGACTGGATGGAGAAGGTCTGCGCACGCTAGCTTGGTTCTTAATGACTCGGCTACTCCTCTTACAGGAGCCATACACAGTTAAGGTGGGGTCCAACAGTGATTACCCATCCAAATTTGGCTGAAGGGACACCAATCCTTGAATGACTGAACATGTCTCCACTAGGCGAATTTTCTGAGTATATAGACTCAATCATTGTATTTTTGTGAAGGATCGATGGTTGAGCAAGACTCCCAGTTGTAAAATATTTAATGAAGAACTGTTTTTTGGTTATTTCTGGACTCTTGAGACTTCTTGCCTGATGAATGTCAGTTTCTTTCATGCCTTTGTCTATACTGTATTAGAGCAACTCGAAATTGGAGGATCAAGTCGAGTTGTGACTATTATAGGATGATGTATGTTGGATCAATGTAACAGTTATGTTGTTCTAAACAGTCCCTATGAACTTCTTAGCACTGAACGACTTGGAATTGGAGGATCCAGTCAAGTCTTCCCTTCAGTCTCCTGAAGCCCTAAACCAAGAGGATCTTGTATTCAGAGTTTTTCCTCTACGAACTACCAAAAGGCCTGTTGCCTAAGGTAGTTTGTTCATTCTTCTCCCAAGTCTTCCACCTGCTCATCTTTAAATCAACTCCCTGACTGAAGTTGGGTCAAGACCTCCTTTGTTCCTTGCATATCAGACACAGTTCCTAATTTGAAGCGATACCTTTTCGAGTCTCTACCCATTTGATCACCCACAAAAAGCTATCGTGACATAAAACTGATGGGCGTTGGGCTCTGTTCCTGAAAGCAATCTAGGAGCGACTTCCAGCGCTAACACCTTGTACGATCTTGCTTGTCTACATGGATTCCTTGTAAGTCTGATAGCCCTTCTCCAACTCTACAATGATGATCCAACAAGACAAAACCAGAGCAATGATATGGTTGGGATCCTACAAAACGGCCAAGCTGCTTGGTGCTTATGATGCTACAATTTTTCCTGAGAGGCCCTAACGCCAACTTTAATTTCCTGGATTCTACACCCCCCATTCCATCGATGTTTTCTCTTTCTCCCCACCAGATTCAGTTTGTCGCCTCTATATATGCCCACAGTGAAATCCCTTGGAATTTTCCCTCTCCGAGAAATAGAAATAACAGTAACAAGGAAGAATGAAGAGGTCTCCATCACCTCCTAGTCGAGGTCATCACCGGTTTCAGAAACGGATTTGTGGAGCCACAATGGCCATAAAGGCTTATTTCTGCTGAGAGGCTCCTATTGAATGAATGGATTCAGTTGAAAGGTTACATGACCTCCTTGTAGTGGTTCACTTTATAGATTTATGTGGAACTGAAATTTCAGTCAGGGAGCCCTCTCCGTAAGTGAGAGAGAGTTGAAGCATCCAAGAGACAACACCCAACACAAATGAATATCGGAACAATAACAAAAATACAAACGACTAAACCTCGTTCCCATCCCAGGAAAGCAAGAATCGCACTGAGCTTAATATCTGGTATAGGGTTTTGCATGCATCTATATATCATAGAGAAGTGAGTTAGATTTGGCCTCATGAACCCAAACCTGTTGGAAGCGAGCTCAAATCAGTTCTCTCCTTCGAGGTGTTAGCACTCTGTAATTTGCCCAAGGCTGTAAGGCAGTCACAGAGGCAACATCAAAACCGCTTCGAGTCTTGGATCTAGCCCTCCAAGACTCAGAGAGGGATCTCTCTTTCTGATATAGCTTTGTTTTAATAGGTATTAGGCTAGTTATGCAAGTGTGGGGTTAGGGTTTTTAAATGGTTGTTTTGGAACAACAAGGAGGGCCATTGGGAAAATGGGGTATGCACTTTAACATGTGTTTCATTCTCAGATCTGGACAAATCTCTTACACAGGGAAAGGTAGCGGAAATATTGGATCGAAATAAGTTTTGATGATGTCAATTTGAGGAAGAAATAGGGGAGGAAAAATCCAAACAAAGGAGCAGCTAATAATTCCTAAACTGAGCTTTTTAGAGGAGAAACATAAAGATTATCACAAGATTAGATGCAGAGTATTGTGCAAATAAATTCTGCTCTATTACTCTTCTTATGATAATTAGAAATTGAAAACAAACGAAATGA